>VZTR01018466.1:385793-402978 GCA_013400775.1 Chaetops frenatus | reverse complement strand
AGCCGCCTTTGAGCGCCCGCGCCGCGCCGCCCCTGGGCCGATGGCGGCACCGCCCCCTCACCTGAGGGTGACGCCGGCCCGGCCCGGCCGCGCCTCACGGGGCAGCGGGGATGGCACAGCGGGGATGTGGTAACGTGTGTGGGATCGGAGGCGGAGCAGTGCTTCCTCAGGGATGGGGCCGCCCCGTGCTCGTTATTGGTGTGATCCCAGTCCCAATGACACCGAGAGAAACGAGCGAAAAACCAACCAACCGATCTTCAGGAGCTAAAGGAGGTGCAGAATTGCAGTGGGGTGTAAAAAACGGGATGGAATTTGGAAAGTACGAGTAATGAAGCGAGTCTTTTAAAGGCCATGGATCGAAAGTTTACCACTGAGAAGTTTACCAGGCTGGTCTGAAGCTCACCAGAAAACAGAGGATCTATGATTTAATATAGAAGTCTGACTCACGTTGCTACAATCAAATAACTCCACTGCCCGTGTGATACACTTTAAAGAAACTCACTATTCTCTCTAATTAACCTTTTCTACTGATTTGTTTGGGCTACAGCATATTCAAACAAGGCACATCAAGATCTACTCTAAGTAGCAACTCCGTTTACAGGAAGCTGTTTCCCTGCTGAATTTATTCAGGAAGCATCTTCAGCTCTGGCTGTGTCAGATAAAAAGAGCCTCATCTGATGTATTTTTGTACTGTTTTAATTGAAGTACCCCAAGTACATGACTTTTGGTTTTCCAGTGGGCAGAGAATTTGGGTTTTGACAGCCTAACAGTAAAGAGTAAATTGGAATAACCTTTTCTAAAAGTTGTGGCATATCAATTGTGATATTAAAGCAAGGTACAATAGAGAGTAAAACACAAGGCTTTTCCCACCTCAAGCAGCTGCATGCACGGTTGTCACAAAAACTACCTTGCGGTTACTCTGGCAGACCTCAAGCAGCAAGTAAACTACAACTTACACATACACCGGCTCAAAACACAACGACATTGGGGCACTTTCTCAGACATTTGAGCACACCAGTTCACTAGGCTCAGACGAACTTAGATCAACACTGTTCTTTGATTTCTTTTTGGTGAGTTTTGTCCCAGCTTTTGGATACTTGTCCTTGCTATGAATGACCTGGATGTATTGGTCATTGCTGCTGTTCTGTGGATCGCTGCTAGATTCAATGGAAATGGAATCAGACTCTGTTAGAGATTGCTCCAGCTTTTGCTTTGATTTCGGTTTCGCACGTGGCTCAGGATAGTTCAGGTGCACTTTCTTGTAAGCATATGGAGGCCTGTCCAGGTCCATCTCAAAACCATCATCCCAGGATTTGTAATGCACTCTGGGTAGATCTTTGCTCATCAGAATGTGTCCGTCAGCACGATCCCCAATGTAAAACCGTGGTGCTGGGCGAAGGTCGGACAGTGAGCGAGGGCGATGGGATCTGTTCATGAATTCTCTCTCAAGTTCTTCTTCATCCTCCTCATCTTCACTGGGATGAGGTGAATACATCTGGTGTGGTGTTCGAACCACGTATCTTCTGACGTGGCGTGGGTACAACTCAATAATGTCTCCCGATTCCTCCTTTCTGAAATGCCTTTGCAGTCGGGAGGTGGAACGGAGCGATTTTTTGCGGGACTCGTTTTCATTAACCAGAAAATACCTGGTAGCATATGGTCTACATCCCAAAAAAACAGGAGCCCCTGCCCCAAGGGCATCCGAATTTACCTGCCGAACGGCTTTTCTGAAGAGAGGATCAGAATGAACATCTTCATTGTGCTTTTTGAAAGTCACTGGTGTGTAGGGCTTTGTTTTGCACAGCTCACTCGCGCTTCTATGAACAACGCTTGGATATCTTTAGGAAGGAAGAAAAGGAGAGGAAATATTGATATACACACTTATCAATCAATGAAATTGAAACATATAAAAGAATTCACTGCTCTGGAAGTCAAACACTAGGTTGAAAGAGTGGAAATTATCATATTTCCACTGTTCCAAATTTTTAGAACAGTTTTGAGAAACATACCCTAGAAATTAGGAGATGTATTTGTTCTTCTCTAGGAAAAGGTAACACAATTGTCCTCTCAAGTTTCATTCCCTTTCTGTTTTCTTATTGTTCTGATAATTGTTCTTTATCCACTTGGAAAAAAAACCCCCACAGATAGCTTAAAGCATCCATCTACTGGTATACCAAACTTGTACACAACTAAACCTGCACAAACATTCTGCAGAGAGTTCCTCCACTCTGTGTTTGTTTTGTTCATGGAGATGGTTTCCTGCACAAACTATTTTAGTTATGTGCCTGAGAGCAAGTGTAGTATTTACCTTTGCTTGAGCTGTGTGTAAACTCCACCAGTTGCATAATTTCAAAAGGTTTATAATTCCATCTCAGTTAAGGGAGAGTTAAGAGGTGGTGTCACCAGCAATATCAATAGTACCCATGAGTGAATCTGCTTTTGAAAAATTCCTCTGCTGTCTTACAGCTCCAGACAGTCTGAATGCATGACCGTTTTGTAAATAAACACAGATATGGCATGGAGCTGCTGGAATAAATACTATTTCAAAACCAAGGCAGTCTTACCTGTTTGTGATATGATCATTTCTTGCTTTCTGTACACTTGACACAGAGCGAGCTGGTGTTAAAGAGGTCGAAGTTGTAGGAGTTGCATTGGCAGGTCTTGCAACATCAGGTGATGGCACAGTTTGGGGCACAGACTGGGAAATGGTTTGTATTCTGGTGCCTTTGCTCACGGGAGATTCAAAGTTCAAGACACTGCCATTCTTTCGGGGTGTTGAGGACCGAACAGAGGACTCCTGGCTGATAATATCCAGAGTTTCTTGCTCTGGCCTTTTGTCATTAGCATCCAGATTTTGGATTCTGGCTAGAAAATAGAAGTTATTATAAGAACTACCAAGGTCTCTAAATTTAGAATCTGCTGTGTAAATGCAGTGGCTCAAATTTCTCGTTCAATCAGGGATCCAAGGCCAACAGAACCTCCTGTGTTCAGGAAAGACAAACTGGTGTCATACTGGGAGACTTGGTGATAAAAGAGTGGATCCTCGTACTATAGTACCTTGCAGATGAGATTTGTTTTGGTTTTGATTGGGGACACAGAAAAAACCCTGGATATTGCACTGTTGGATCCCAAAATGGGCACTAAGCCAATTTTTCTTCTGCCTACCAGCCTCAGAATTACATGCAAAGTCTGAGATTATTTGAATCACCAAAAATGCCTCTCAGGATCTGCCCTGTTGGTGATAAAATCAGGGAAATACCCAGTCTAAAGATTCCAGGTGGATTCAGGTTTAACCTACTCACTGTGTCTTTCAGTGTTGGCAAGAGTAAGTCAAACTGAACTCAAAAACCATCTAAAAGAAGGATTCTACAGGAAATACATTTTAAAAATGTGGTTGTACTTTGTTATATGTATGAGAAATCAAAATGGGTTTACATCCAAATGCTTTATTAATAGTGGCACTTCTAAAGGTCACCAACTTACCTACTGCCATCTGAACCACCTTTTTCTTATCTTCAGTTCTTTCCTAAAATACATTCAGAAGAATGAGAAAGTAAATTATTATGGATTAGAGAGTAAATCCCCTGCTGTGTAAGGATGAAACATCCAGGATTTGTTTTACATTGTGAAACACCAGAAGCGACTGTAGAGATTTAATTAGGCTCATACTTTAATGAAGACCCCCCCAAATTACATGTAATAGTGCTTTGCACCATCCTTACTGTTTGTATCTTCATTCTCAGTTGATTGTTGGTGAATTTTAATGATCTTGCAATACTTTGTAGGTAGTAGATTAGCATGCTAGAAGTGAAAGGGGTGAGATGAGTCACTTCAGACATTCTTGACAGTTTCTTTTTGAGGCTTTATAGGTCAAAATGATGTACAAGTTCAGCTGCTGCTCTGTAGCATTTCCTTACACTGTAGTAATGGATTACAACCTTTTTTCAAGCAAACATACATGAAAGAAAGAAATGATACTGAAAGCAGACTTAACAGCAGTTCTAATTTTACCTGTGATTTTTGCAGGTCTTTCCATTGTGTGTGTAACCTGGGATGCATTTCTAGGTTTTTTTTTTGTTGTTTTTGGTTTGTTGTTTTTTTTGTTTGTTTGTTTTTTAATTCTGAACAAATAATTTTGACAGATATTGTTTTGTCTTTTTTTCCCAGTTCAGAGTTACAGAACAGAGACACCAGAGTTGCAGCTGAGTTTGCACAGCCATACCAATGCAATTTTGTTGGCTGGCTGAAATAACACCTTGTTTACCCTGGCACAGCTGAGATCAGATCCTGGCAGATTATGGCCTGACAGAATGGGTTACATGGCTTTCAGACAAAGTCTTACAGCTAGACTTCATACCACAAACAATACATATGTGCTTTGCTGTCAGTTTGAAGCAGTCAATAGGAATACTTAAGTTTGTAAATATTACATGGCTGGGACCTTAGAGGAAAAAGTTACAAGCAGGAAGTGTTGCTTTGGTCTTCCTGATTTGACTGAAAAGCCACCAGTGAGACAAACTCTGCCTTTGCCTGCAGTTTACACAGGGGAAAAAATGGTACAAAGGTACATGTAAAACAAAATAGAACATTTCAGAGAAGCAAAGGGAATTTCAAAAAGCTCAAAATCAATATTATTTCCCAACTATGAGCAATTATTTATAACCCAAGTAAGAAAAGACTGCCACTGGAGAGTCTGCAGCAAGTTATATTACATTAACACTTAAGAGCAGACTGTCATAATTGATTTATCTTGTCAGAAATCAGGATGACTGAGTAGCTTGTTTAAATTACAGTCTGAGCCCTGTTCACTGTCATAAACTGAACTCATGACCATGAAGAAATGGAAAATTTATTTCTGAGGAACTCTTAAGAGGGAAGAAGGTTTTTAAACTTCCTGGAACCATCAGCACTGCAAGCCTTGACACAATAAAGTGAACTTGCTCTAACAAAGTATCCCAGCATGAGAAGTTCCTTTTGACTTCTTTTTAACATACTTTCCTTTCTGTCTGATCCATATACCACATATTCAGTGAGGTGTTGGAATTGCTTTTTCAGTTATGCTTAATAAAACTGCAACAATGCAGTGTTTGTTCCTTAGTGTCTACATCTGACTCTTCAGAGATAAGGCCAGTATTAATGCAATCAATTTAACCTGCCTACCAAAACCAAAGTACTTACAATAACAGTAGTAGTGCAGGGAGGACAACCACAGGACTGCTGATATAAGTAATCACTGTGTTGAACCATGTGGGAAAATCATTCTGAATCGTTTCAGAAACAATATCATATATTTTTTCTTGACCACTATAAGAGGTATAGGAGGGGAAAAAGGTAAAATTAAGTTGTAAGGAATCATGAGTATATTTGTTAAGCAGTGTTGTGCAGAGTAAAAAGTAAGCTAAGAGAGTGCTTGAATTGAGACACAAGACAGTGACGTTTGGTAGACTGCTCAGTGGCACATTCCATTATGTAAGTATAAGCTAACTAAATTATGTGTATAAAGCAAATCAACTCAGAACATTGACATATTCACCTTATTATAACTTAAACCATAAAATATTGGTAGCAGAAAAGCATTGTCCTATCAGCGTTTTTTTTATTTACATCTGTAATTTGTGTGTTATGGAACATGATAGGTTGATTGCAAGAGGGAGGAATAAAATCTTTGCAATTTTCATTAGTCCATTATACCTTACCTGAAGGGGCCGCAGCTTAGGGATGGTTTATATCGGGCAATAGCAAAAATTGTTGGTAACATGCACAAGAACAACATAAACAGCAACATGGCCAAGTAGAAATTATTGGATCTGAAAGAAGATGCAACATGTTTCAGATTATACTAATTAGAGAGAAAACCAGAGGCAACGTAAAAGGTGCAAGTTTGAATCTACCTATCCAGTTCAAGATCAACATGTCTGAAAGATTAAAATCATTCTGCTATATTTAGAAAGTCTGAACAGAGCTGGTTTAAACAGACTCTTAATGATCACAATTCTATTTGCACTGCTTTCCAGATACCACTACTGCAGCCAAAGAACTGGTTACTGCACCCTTTGACAAAAGCTGCCCTTATTGCCCAGTTGTGTTATAAAGAATAATGTGTGATTATTAAGAATTAAAGATGCCCAAAAATATTTTCATTTTGAATACAAAATTAAGATATTCATCATGAAAAAAAAAATGAGGAAATCAGTTGTGCAATGCAACAGGCAAAAGCAGATATTGCATAACTTTTAAAGAGAGAAAGATCAAGAAACAGGACTTGCAACAGTTAACACATGTAGGTTATTGTGCTCTTTCAGATTTTTATGGGAAAAAAGCATTTCTGTTAGGCCATAATAGCTATCTGGCAATATTCCCTGAAATATTTTTTAATTTTTGTACATCTTCAACTACCCTGCTTCACAAACCCTAGTTTCTCAGTAACTATGTTATTTTCCGTAGACCTTTGCTACCGTGTTAGCGTGAAATTTGATTGTCAACTTTTAAAGCTGAAATCTCCTGTAATTTTCTTCATATTGACAGAAGACATTTCCATTGCCTGCATTTGATTTTTTCCTTATCTGTTGTTCCCATTTTGACTCACCGAGATGCTCTGAAAACCTGCTGATGTGGTACATTGCATGTCAGCACAGCCCAGCTCCTCAGGTACATGAGTCCAATCAACTTGAGTACATTGAATGCTGGTAAGCAAGGTGAAAAGAAAGCTCCCATCCTGGAAAAATCATGTCACGTCAGTGCTCAGTGTTGCCAGAAGCCATTTTCATAGCAATAGAATATACTTAAAAAAACCCCAAACCCCACAACAGGTAAACAGATTAATAGCTCACTATTAACAGATGATCTCTTAATATAAAAGACTACACTGCCAATATCCTACTTAAATAGGTTCCATTTAAGTAATCAGATTGACCTAGCAATCAGCCAACAAAGGACAGGAAAAATCACGTAAGAGCTACGTACCAGATCATTCCTTGGTTGTACACCAAATGCAGTACATTCTCTGCAATTTTGAATTCTCCATATTCTGGCTACAAGAAACACAGTGTAAGATGAATACCTTTGTCTTAATCTTGTTTTCAGACCATTTATTGGATGCGTTTGACTGAATCAGTCTGCAGATGTAGCCTGAAACACTCAGATCAAATGCCAACTTCTGTCAGGGAGTGGGAACACAGCTAAACCTACTCTGCAGCCAGGGATTAAATCAACTAACTCCTCTCTGCTTTACTGCACATCTCTAAGGATAAAGAGCAGTCCTCAGCCTTTCATGCCAACAGCTTCTTGCTAACCAAGTATTACCCAGTGTAATTTTCTGAAAGGGCTGTGTGCTGTTGGTTACGGTTTCTTGAACTGTGTCTATGTTACAGCTGCAGAAAGGAGGATGTGGGGAACAACTACATGCCCTCTGTGTCACCTTAGACCGTGGGAACTGCTCTGTGATGTTATTTTGTGAAAACCAAAAATTTTTGCTCCAGAGCCATGTGAGTAGGCTTGAGAAAAACATTAAATCTCAACATTTATCCTGTGCCCTCCAATTAAAACTCAGTTTGAGCTGTGCCTTTATAGATGTGAGCTACCAAGAAATTATTAAACTGTTGAAAGACTTTAAGGACATTTAGTACTGAGGGAACGAGCCTACCTATCTTCAGCATTGATAAAATAAGGATTGTACTTACAAACTTGCTTTCTAGGTCCCAGCACCAGCAATCACTCAAGTACCGGACACAGAGTCCACGGAAAAAATCAATTAGCAGGATACTTGCAACTGTGAAAATCATGTCGATAATGGAAAGCTTGAGCATCTCCTGAAATACACATTGTTCACACATACTGAGTCATTCTGAAAGCAAATGGACTGCATATGACTCTTTTGCATTTGTATTTCTGGCTCAAGCTTAGTATTCTGATAAAATATTAATTGAATATATAAATAACTTCCTTTTAAGCTTTTCCTGTTTGACTTTTCCCTTGCTTGTTCTGTTAAAGAGAATAAATAAAATTAGGCTTCCAGGGTGCCTTTTATTGCTTGCAGCAATAAAATTCTGGTCATGATGTTATCTAACTTTCTTTTTAATGACTTCCTTTTTAATATTCTAAAAATGTATCTGGCTAAACTCAAATGAGTTTTTCTTTTTTCTTTTTGCACCCAATCATTTATTAAGCTGATTCTTGTAATATGTATTTGCAAAGTGCTTCACAATGAGAAAAAGCTTATTATTCAGACAAACCCACAACCCAATGGCATAGCATCATCAAGCCATAAAAGATAGTTATTTAGGGCTTACAAAAGAATGGGGTTATCCTATATTTAATTGAACTTTAAAAATATAAAACCAAATAGGAAAAATTCAGTTCCATAGGCCATTTCAGTTCTCTAGGCCATTCTGGGGAAAAAAGCAAACATTAAAATCCCCCTATTTTCTTTGAGCCTGTGCAAAAGGGAGAGGGATATATAGGAATAGAAGTCAGGTTAGGAGGGGTCTTTTGCTCCCAACAATCAAACAAGACCTTTAATATTCCTCACTCTAGAACAAAAGCTCAGCAAGTCAGAATCCCACTAATATCATTCTTAATCCAGTGGCCTAGACATGAGTGGGACACTGACAGAGACCAAAGTCTCAAATTGCATTTTTGTGGTTAAAATTTTTCTCTGAATGTCTTAGTGCCCCTGGAAGTCACGAGTAATGTATCCTTCACGTGTGGGGAAGCAAAAGGTGTTATAATATCTGCAGATTTCCTGCACCCCAACTGTGGGAACATGGCACTGCCATCCAACTGTCCCCATTCCTACAAACTGATGGTATTTTGAAACCTTTTGTTGTTCTCTCTCCCTCTGAAAAAGTGAAGAGCACTTGATTCTCTAGAGATTTACTGAGGCAGAATGAATAGAGACTTCACATACTGTACAAATGACCAAGAGCACAATCTCGTGCTTGTTTCAGGTCTGCATCTCCATCTTTCAAGGCAGCAATCTGAATCTGCACAGAGTGCATGTTGCTGCTCTTGAGCCTTTATAGTCTTGTTTCTCTTGTTAGAAGGATGTACCCTTTTAAAATAGGAATCTATATCACAGATCTGTATAGATCTGCCTGTGCAGAGCTGAAGACAGAGACCAAAGCCTGGCAAAAGAACATTTGAACAACACTAAACATACTGTTGATGCTGAACAAAACCCAAAGCTTGTATCTGTGGCCACATCACTTTGCAGAGTCTTGCCTCTTTCTACACTATCCTTAGCTAAATTCTGGAATTTATACAAAAGAAAAGTTCTAAAATTAAACACAGCACAACACGATTTTAATTTTTTGTCAAATGTGGATTGAGTGGAGTAAGTTGATGACATAATAAAACAACTACGTACTTGACCAACATATGTCTCCCAGCACTGATCCTGTGCGTTCTGGGTGTTAAAGGAAATTGTTTGGTTAACCAGTGAGTCAGAAACTGTCAGGCCTTGGGTGTGATGGTCTTCCGATGTGACAAAGCCACTTCTCTTAATTTGTACATTAGGAATGGTTAAATTGTCATTCTGAGAAAGAGTTTTGGTTGCTAAGGAGGTGGTAGAATTACTTGCATTGTTGTTCACATCAGAATCCTGAAATAATAAATGTCCCAAAAGTTACTTTTGAACTGTACATAGGTGCAGATGTCTGTACCTTCTACAGCATTCACACACACACAGAGCCATTTCTTCATATATTTTCAATCAACATTTAGGCAAATGTTAAACAGCTCTCAATAGACAGAGTCAAATTGAACCCCAAAGGGCAGGACTTAAAGCTGATTTAGGTAGGTGGAAATATTTGACCTAAAGTGATGAGGTTTTGTGTTCAATAGTTCAGTGATGCACAGAAATCTATTTATCTTGTTACATCAGCAATCAAATGAATCCAGTTATCCTTAAAGACTAATTAAAAAGACCCTATAAGTAGTTGTAAATAAACATTACTATATAAACTTAACCCTACAATCCTATCAAATGATAATATTTTAATCAATTTCAAATGAATTTTGATGTGACTTCATTTATTTTGCAATAAACAGAATTCTGTCTATGAAGTCTCCTAGCTTTACACATCAAATGTCAAGTTAAACTTACAGTAACACTCATACTGTCCACTTTATCCAGGAGAGCAATGATTAAACTGTAGAGGTTTCCCAGGTATAGGACAAGAACCCTGAAAAGAGAATAAAATACAGGTTACCATCATTGGTAACCACTGACTTCTCATACGTTCTCTGGTTTGCTTGTAGTAAAACATGCAATCAGAACCTCTCCTTTCCACCTTTCCCTCCCACATGTTTTCTACACTGAATAATGCCCATACCTGGCGAGCTGGAAGCGAAGAGTGGTCCTTGGATGATACATCTCTAGAGCTGCCACAAGTTCAAAAGCAGAGGGTGCAATCATTGTGATCAGTGACACAACTACGCTGACCTATGGAACACAAACACGCAGCGTTTTTGTAGTGTTTGATGAAGATCTTCTGTGGACTCTTGAGCGATGATTGAAAAACTGCTGAGGCACTTGCTTTGGTGATGGCTTTTCATGGAGAAGATGCTTTAAAAAGTTATATTGACATTAGCAATAACAATAGTTATGATCCAGAATTAAAGATCTGGAATAGCCCTCAGGAGCCTTTACTCCAGATATTGCAGCTTCAAAGTTCTACTTTATTAATTGAAATTAAAACTTAACATGTAGGAAATATGATGCTAGCATCTTCCTCTGAAATGGGTGAGCGTCTTCATACCTATTTACTTCCTACTCTCTGCTGAATGGAAATATTCACAGGACATTTAGTATCCCCTGATACTGAATCAATCACTGTTATCAAAGTCAATTCCTTTCTAGTCCATTAGCCCAGTGTTTGCTCAGCTCACTCCTGGGTGTAAAAGTAGATTTATAAGTGACAGGAGAGATCAAGCTTTGTGCTCACAAAGCAGGGACCTGCTAGAACTGCAGTCTCTGTGAAATGAGGAGCTGTACCCTCCTGCCCAGTTCAGCTGCACGAACAGCTGGCTGAGGAGCTGAGGGAGCACGGGCACCAAGGCAGATCCAGGTCTGCCCACTCATTCCTCATTTCTCCTGGCTCATCTCTTGCTATTTACACCTCTGTGCACAATATTGCTACAGAAAGCCCCCAGCCAGCAGTCCTGCCTCTAACACAGAGGTGGCATAAAGACAGTGTACCTCATTTTTTTCCCAAAGAGTCAATTCCTTTTTGGTGCGCTCTAACCTTTGGGATCGATCCACGACAAAGTAGATGATGTAAATACTTCCAGCAAGGGAGAGAAGCACCAGGATGTTTGCAATAATTCTTAAGCTTATGGTCACTGCCCTAGGAAAAAAAGAAAGATCCAACCGATACAGCAGGTTGTCTTATGACACCAGGGGTCATTTCTAGCAGGGTTTAGAAGTGCAGGACAAGCAGATTAGCACTGATATCTGCATCGAAACAGTGCTTTGAAAAGTATCTCTTCTCTTATATACATACAAGTTTTTGCTTTTCTTCTTTTCCTGCTCTTCCAATATAGCTTCCTTGAAAGAAACACATTACCATTTTAATAATGTTCAGCAAAAATCATGCACATATCTTTCACAGATATTAAAATACTAATAAAAAAACCATCACATCCTGGAGGTGCAAGCAGATAAATACCACTGTCCTCATTGATTTGTAACACTGATATGTGATAATAAAAAGTGGTGGAGATTTCTGAGAAACAAATACACAGTAAGCAGATACTCAGGCACTTTCAGTCATGCTTGTTCAAGGAGATATAACAGGAGGGTTACACTTCCAGATTTTTTGGCAGGATGCGATTTTAAAATCTGAGTGTCACTAGTACAATGCAGCGCTATCAAAAGTTATCCTCAGTCATTGAAATAACTAAATATCATAGCTTATTAATTTACCCTTGGCACAATTTGAAGTAATTTTTGTTAAAGGATAATGAGAATACACAAATTTGGGAAATTAATTACTTTTGAGAAAACCATATGTGCTCTTAAATTCTAAATGCAAAACATTTGTATTTTAAACAGTTTTCTAATATTGAGAGACCTGTAAGAGGTCCCTCCATTTGTTATGGAGAGATTAAATAAACCATAGAATCATGGAATATCTCAAGTTGGAAAGTACCTATAAAGACCACTGAGTCCAATTCCCTGATACCCAGAGGAATACTTAAAACTAAACCATTTGACTAAAAGCATCATCCAGATGCTCCTTGGACTCTGACAGGCTTGATGCCATGACCACTTCCCTGGGGAGACTGATTAATAGCTGATAAAATAAAGAAGAAAGAACAATAAATTGCGTGCAGGAATTTATAAACCAAAGAGAGAGATATAAAACTTATGATGTAAAAAAGCATCTTGTAAAATATGAGCTCTTGTTCTGCTTCTCTACATGGATTTCCTGAGGCATGAAACACTTCCTTTGCATAAAAACAATTATATATACTATACATTTGTTTATTTTCCTGCCACATCAATTTTTCACATGAATTTGATTCCAACACGCAAAAACGAAATGAAATTTCATCACTAGCAAATTTGCTTCTAGTTATCTAATTTCTCATCACACATACAGGGGCATTAAATCAAACTCTCCCAAAGAAGGACACAATGGCCTTGGCAGGATGTCAGCAAATATGATGTGCCTGCAGTACCACACAGATGTGATACCAGCCCTCCCCTAGGCAAATAGATCTGTAAATAAATACAAAAAACCAATAGAAAGTGCAAGGGGACAACAGGAAATACTTACATGGCTTAGAAATTAACAAGTAAATCAACTTGAAATAATTTGAAGGTCAGATGCTCACCCTGATGCTGTTGACAATGGCAGCAGCTTTGCTCTCTGCAGCCTCAGGGTTTCCTATCAAATAGTCCCAAGCACAGAACAGTCTCCAGCAGAAAGTGTAATTTTCATCAGAGGCACTTGCTAAACTCATTCTCGAATTCTTTGCCATTCTGTAAAAAATAGCAGATATTAACAGCTTCTGGTGTATGAAGATGGTAATGAAGGAAGTCACTGCTTTCGTTCATGGTTTTCAGATGTTTACATATTTAGAGCTACCAAAGATTTGCTGAAATTAGTAGCACTGTTGGCAGCTTTCTGGAGAACATAAAACAGGGTGAGGTACATGAACTTGACTTTGCATCTAGTTAGAAATGACTCACTGTGGAAGGGCATTTCAATATTTACAGTCTTTATAACTGACAAATAAAGCAAACAAATCTCAATAGAACTGTGGACTTACACCTATTTCAGTTTCACAAGCTCTAGGTAGGATCCAGCTGGAAGATACCATCACTCAGATCACTGTTACAGGAATGAAATCTAGTTTGGTGTAACTTGCAATTGTGCACAAGATCTGTTTGTTTGCTGTATTGTTTTAACCCTCAAAATATATGTTATTTTCAAATAGAAACCCAGTGCCACTTTACAGACGTTGAGAAGAAGAAAACCCCTCCTAATCATGTCAGATGAGCAAGGTGGCAGAATAGGAAATGAAATGAACATTAATAGCTTGTGAAAGCAAGGGCATCTGAAAGGACAGCATTAAAGGGGAGCTGTACACAGCTAAGCAAAGAGTCACTGAGCTAAGCCAGAAGGAGAAGAGCTGATCCCATCTAGAAACTGTAGATGTGTAGATCAGTGTCAAATGTACCAGTGACCCTTGGCACAAACCAGCAGGCAGAATAAAAATAAATGAAAAGGGAAAGTTTGACCTCAAAACTGAGAGTTATTACAGACAGCACTGAAAATATCCCTGGACTGCACTGTGCCAGATAAATAGGTATCCAGAAGGAAAGAGAAAGAAAATCAGGAGAGGATAGAGTGACCTTGCCCCTTCTCCAAGCATTGCACATCTCTGGATTTATGGTCAGCACTGGCAGTCTTGCTCTCTCTAAGTAACTCCTACTCCTGGCCCTTCCACAGCAAAGAAATTAAGCTTAGATTCCATTGGGATGCCACATACCCACTAAAGCAATGCCTATCATATTACTCCTATGGAATTTTTATATTTGTATTTCAGTAGAGGGGAATGATGATAATGCTGAAAGCACTACACTTCAAATATAAATTTCTGTAATAGGAATATTTATAACAGAAAAGAGGAGAAGAGACACTTCCATGGGTGTCAGGCCTTAAACTGCACAAACACAAAGCACACAGATCACCTGTGCTGCCTGCTTTTATAGACTGGGAAATGGAATGGAGAATGAAGGTTATAACAGGATAAAGGGCAATCTAGAGTTGAACTCGGTCTGCCCCCCTGATACTAGCAGAGCATGTTAATAGAACTACATAGAATAAACACAGAGGAAGTGGAGAAAATACCATTGCTGATGGCTTGAACACACACGTTTGTGAACAGCAGTGAATGGGCAGTCTTACTTTTTTAGAAGAATGATGAAGCTGTAAGCAAACACAGCCATTCCAACAAGGAAGTAGGCAAGAGGCAGCCTGTATCCAGCCTTCCCAATCTTCCTGTCACGACCATAATAACCATAAAACAGAACAGAGTACTGGAGGTAGCCCTGCAAAGACCAGAGCCCACCAGTAAGAGCAGTAACCAACAACTACAAGAGAACAGTGACAGCAAAATAATAAAGAGTGTTTTGAGTCTTGCCCCGAGTGACCAGATGGTGTCCAGGTCTTGAGCAGATGCAATTTGCTCCTTGGGGATGGTCTTGCTGACCGTGCTGCCAAACGGGGCTCCAGCCAGGAGCTGTGGGAGAGAGAGGGGGGCTCAGGAGATGGGGACCAGCGAGAGGGGGGCTCAGGAGATGGGGAACAGAGAGAGAAGGGCTCAGGAGCTGCACAGGCCCATCAGAGCCAGAGCTGCACAGTGGAACCCATCAAGAGATGCCCACATGGGTGGTACTCTCAGGGTAGCAAGTACTGCTCCAGCTTTAAAAGCCATGCTTTTAATGTGAGCATTTTTAAATTAAATGGAGCAATGTTTGATCTCAAAATGGTATTTCAGGATTAAATTTACTTTTCTTTAAAAATTAAAAAATGAAAGTGAACACCTTTTCTTTTTTTCTCCCAGCTTACTTTTTATTTGTTCAAGGGGTATTTACTTTTCTTTTGCTTTGCACAGTGAGAATAAAATCAGGTATTCCCATGTCTTCTGATAACATTATTAAAGCACAGGGTAGATGAGGCAAAATCATGTTTATAAATAATTTAACAAAGTTAACAAATTGCCCTACTCCTATGCAAGAACTAAACAAAGTTATGGCTGTTCAGAATTGTAGGAAGTGCTTTCTAATGGACAATAATCCAGAGTCTGGAGAGGGATGCTCTGTTTTACCCCCTGTAAATAACACTAACAGGACTTGAATATACTCAACACTCACTACATCTTTGAAGAATGGGTTCTCTATTTTAGTACTCAGATAAAAACATATTCTCTAAAAGCATTAGTATCATGTTGACAAAATACCATCTCTAACACTAATAGCAAAAATCTGTTATCCTTTGGCAGAGAAAACCCTCCTAACAGGGGAATTTACTTTAAATAATTCGTTTTACATTATACATTTCAAACCAATGCATGACTTCAAGTGTGATTTTTGTTCCATTCAGAGAGGAAAGTGCAACAGTAAAAATTTTTCTGTAAATATTAACAGTGTGTTCTTACCTCTGGTAGGACAACAAATGCTCCTGTCATTATGGTAAGGACAATATTGATTCCAAACAGCCACCTCAAGAAGATGAAATAAGAGGCAACTCCAGACCCAAAATGACCTTAAACCACAAAAAGCCAGTTACCTGACCTGCACAGTCTATAAAAGCTCATATCATTTATCCATGTAGTATTATCTGAAGAACAGGCCAGAAGAAAAACCTCTATTACACAAGGCATTCTGAAAACTAGAGAATTCTTTCATGTTCAGAACCCCAGGGGGACAAAATTGACTTTTCCAAAAGTTACCCCCCAACTAATACCATCAATGAGAACTGTGCAGTTTCTGAGGCACCAGGAAGAGATGAAAAAGCAAAGTTTTAAAGAAAGAATCCACTGCTGAAAATATGCATTTAACTCCCTCCCAAATATTATTTAATTCAGTACATTAAAAAATATACTATAAGACTATGCATTTTAACAGGTATTTTACTATTAAATACTATTAAATCTTTATACTTACTTTCAATTTTCTTTATTCTCATTTCCCAAGGAATAAAGATTACCACAAAATTATACGCAAGTCGAATAAACTTCCTCCAAAGCTGAGAAAAAAGCAGAGAAATAAGAAATATGACACTTCTCCACATTTAAAAAAAAAAAAAAAATAATTGAAGTGCTGAGTATTTTGCTCATGTCTTATCTTTTATCACAAGAATTGTTACACACATTGATGACTAAGGTCTTATTAGGATCATAAAGCTTCAGAGAAAATTTTCTTAGGGGAAAAATGAGCTTTTTTATTCAACAGCAACAAATTCAATTGCTCTATTCTCAACTCTATGTATTGCAACCAACTCGTGCAGAAATCCTGTGGTTATATTTTGTAGAGTCTTTATTCAACCTCCCCTTTTTTTGCATGGTCAGAGGATCTTCCTGCACACACTGCGGTGTATTTATACATGTGGGAGAAAAAGTAAAATTCACCTCTGCAAAAGTGAGAGCAGTTTTTGAGTTAGAGCTGTAACTTTACAGTAGCAACAGGAAAAATAATTGTATTCCAGGCATTATAAAGTATTTTTAGTACAGCTAGATATTAAAACCCCACATATATTTTAGGGATTTTTAATAGCAGTGTCAATATTATATCATGTAATTTAATCTCCTAAAATTAAAGAGGAGTAAATAACATTTTAATTACTGAAAATATAATCAATCTCTTAGGTCGAAGTTAATTGATATTTATGGTGATATGGACATTTATGTGCATGAATGGGAAGCATTTTAATTAAAGAAATTGTAGATGCTGGGAATTGTTTCTGGGATTGCAACTTTCAGTTGAAAACAGGGTTCACAGGGATAAGAAAGCTTGTGCCAGCTGCACTACAGTTTTATAAAGAATACCAATGTGTCCACAGTGAAGTGTTATTTACTAAATTTATAATTTGATAGCTGTTATCTCTTTTCCTCCCTACTATGTACCTGAATAGATAATTTATACTCCTAGAAGCCAGAGTATGGGCACCTGGCT
>VZTR01018466.1:351488-385760 GCA_013400775.1 Chaetops frenatus | reverse complement strand
CCCCCCCAAAAAAAAAAAACCTACAAAGCAAGTGTAAAAGAATTGAATTGAAAAAAGAAAATTGCCTTCAGTGTCAAGATAGTAAAAATTTTAACTTCAATTTTCATAAATAATACCATGAGTGGATTATCCAGTCATGAACAATATATTTTTTGCGAATTTAAAAAAACCTAATGTAAGTACATATACACTTTGCAGCTGCATTTTGTTCTTAGCACGTGTTCAACTCCTGAGTACTTAATTTTGATGATGTAGTGCCCGTTTTGCTGTGCTACAGTTTTTGTCTCCTTGGTCACCATGCTACTTTCTAAGAAAATATGTGGAAAAAAGATCTCTTCAGTTAAAAAAAACAAACAAACAAAAAAAACCCACACCAAAAGAAGGCAGCTTATTTAATTGCTGTTGCTGAATTTAGCCCTTATGTAAGGGTTATACCCCCTAATTTGTGCTAAGATAACAGAATTCACATCCCTTCCACATAATGAATGGTGGTAATTAACTGCTGAATTACATCCCTGTGCTGAATGTCTTCAAGCAAATACAACAGAGGCAACTAGATTAGACACAAACTTTTATTCACTGTGAACTCTAAGATAAAAACTTCTGGTTTTGTATAGGAAGAATGATATGAACAAGCACTGAGCCCAATCTGATTTCCTGACATCCTGATATAACAATTCTCTTTCTAGCTAAGATTGTAGCTCCACTCATATCAAAAGCAAAAAATAGTGTTTAACAGCATTTTAACTTCCACTGCATTTGCCACACATGCAAAGGCAGAACAAGGAAAGCTTACTCTTTCTACATTGGAAAATGGACACTGCTTCTGGGGACCAGCATCACAGAGCACCAGATACACGTGCAGCTCTTCACTTGTTTACATGAATAAAATGCATGGTGTTCTATTGGCCTAACCCTGCCTTTTTGAATTAATATAAATTAGTAATTTAATGTCTACTTGTTATGATAACAAAAATATTCTTGACTGCTTAGTTAACTAAAGAACTCTTCTCTTGGTTGCTTATTAAGTACAATTTCCTGCCTATTATAAATTTCCAGAAACAAGCCAGAGTCTATTTTCAGTGGTGTAAATAGATTTGCTAAGATTTGATTCAAGTTCTCTGAGTATTATGCAAGCAAAACCCCTTTTTAAGAATGTATTTAACATAAGACATTGTATGACTGTCTTCCAAACTAAAATCTAGACACATTTTTCATCCTAATCTATTGAACTGTGGCCCCAGTTTGTTGGAATAGCTCTTCAGAGAATACTGCATCATGTTGTTGTTATCCTACTCTCATCACCCCCTCTAGCAGGCATCAATATTTGTAAGCTGTCTGAAAAGAGAGCTTATACTGCATTAACAGAAGGTCATTCATCCCTCAACACATGATATTAGTCTGCAAAAATTTAATTACTAAATTACAGTGGGGAAAAAAAAAAGAAGGAAAAAGAAGGAAAAATAATAATAAAGAAGCTTGTAAGTGCTTTATAGTCCCTGTACAGTGCCAAGCTGGAGTTTCAGGAGTGCATAGCAAACACACACTTCCCTGAATCAGAACTGCAAATGGCTGTTGGTAGGAATGAGAAATTTAAGAGATTTAAGACAAAGCAGCCCTACCTCTGCCCCAGCAGCCTGGTAACCTCTCGTTCTGGTGAGCCTCCCCTCGTACTTCAGCACGATCTCCTTCGCCTGCCTGCAAGAGGGGGAGCTTCAGTCTCTACATTGATCCCATTGCTCAGGTCTCTTATTCTGCACAAGCAGCAACTACCAAAGGGCTCAAATGCTCTGAAATACAGCCATGGGCTGTCCCACCATCAGCCCCTAATCCAGGCAATGCTTTTTTTCTCTGACTATTGAGCTTTTTCTGATGCTTTAAAACCACTCAGACTTTTGTCTGAGAGAACTCAGCATTCAAGTGTTTGGCTGCAAGGAAGAGTTTTCTGTTCCTCTGATTTATTTTTCTGTCCTTTTGTTTCAACGTCTTTCTTTTAAAGTGGTAGAACCCAAATGAGTAAAATAGCAAAATCCCCTTTTACAGTCTGGTAATCTCCAGTGGATACTGACACCTCTTCTTCAGGTATGGAGTAGCTCTCTTGTGAGATGCAAGGAGGTGCATGTTGGTCTGGTCTTTGACCTCAGCATAAGGTGGATTGGGACCACCAAGATTTGATCAACAGGAACATGAAAGCAGCAAGTCACAAACTCTGCCTAAGAGGGAAAAACCTCTCTTTGCTTCCCACAGGTTCACAGGGGCTCTGCTGCTGGTAGGCATTCCTCATAGCTACATTGCCATCTGATCATACAGGGGTTTGAGAGAAACTTGCCAGATGAAAAGGGCAAAAATCCCCCAAGCCTCATACAGATCACGAGGTAAAAGACCTGACACAGTTTAGACAGGTGGCCCAAAGAGTTAATCACATGCTCTTTCGTTGTAAATTTGGAATTATAATAATTGAAATCCTAAACTGTGAAACATGTTATTGCTACATTTGCCATATCTTTTACACCTATAACATCCAGTATTTAGTGTATTTACAATACGTTGCCTGAAGATATGACCAGTTTCTCTTCTCATACTGTACAATTAACTTACAAAGGCAGGCACCTTCTTTTTGGGACACAGTGAAACAATTGAACTTAAAAACATATTCTGGAGCATTACCAGCAGCCTTCCTTTAGACCACTGAATAGCTGACACTCTCTTTTAGTAATTAATAGCCAAATCATAATTTCTTGCTCTTTTTTGCTGTGACTCTCTAAAGGGAGCCATAGGCAGGCACTGTAGACAACTTCACATACAGACTGTCCAGCTGGAGGCTGCTGCCTTCTGCCAGCTCTCAGATCTTCCCAGAGCATCCTCATGGAACACTTTCCTAGAAGCTCCTAATCCTTCCTGTGCACAAACCCTTCCATCTGACACAGGAAAGCTCCCGAGGCTGGAAGCACTGTCACAGTCAGTGAGCATGAAAAGCTCTGTGCAGGCACCTTTACCTGAGCGCCCTCAGCTTCTGCCTCATCGGCCACGGCCGGCAGCGGATATTGGACATGATCTCCTTCTGGTACTGGATGTTCTGAAAGATCTGCTCTGGGTCATGGCTCTCAGCCTTCTCTTCACCAATGTCATCATCTGAGTTGCTGGCAGCCCAGCACACACCCCACAAGAGGAAAAAGGAGACAAGTTATTCCCGTTCAGATCCCCAGCAAAGCCTTGATTTGTACAGGATCCAACCTACCAGAGCATTGTAAGAACAGGGAGCTAGGGAATTCACCTGATCTTGTTGTTTTAAAGTGGATTAATAATTTGGGTGGTTTCCCCATCTCCAGGACAAACCTCTTTCCCACCCCACCACTTGCTGCTCAGTCATTAATTATCCCCACTCCTGACCACGAATCCCAGTCTTTCCTCTCCAAGCATTTCCAGCCATTCAGCTTTGTACATCATGCTAGCAAGACTCTCTGTATATTTTTCCAGAAAAAAGTGCTGCCTAAACATTTCCAGAAAGAGCACATAACATTCATTTATTAATCACACCTATTACTTTGGTTTTAATAATGATAAAATATTTTCTTGTTAGAATGAGGGGAGCAGGTGATTTCATCATAGTCATTTAATCCTATTCCCTGCTGAGGGGCAGAGGGGTGTGGGACCCCACATACCAAGAATTACTTGTCACTGTAAAGGGATTCATTTGCCTTGATGCATTCTGTAGGTGATTATTGAATCATCTTTTCTGATGCCGTCACCACACTTACTAAGCTACATCTCTTGCAATTTCCAGTTGGTCTATGAAACAGCAGCAATAATCATTCTTGCAGAGGTTAGGTCTAAAAACCTGTGGTGACAGTTTCTCCCTGATTGACATGAAGGGGTCTGAAGTACTGCAGCAACCACTAGGCAGGAAGCTTCCCAATTGTATTGCTGTGTACTTGTTGGGAAAGTTCCTTGCCATTTTGCTGAAAAAGCAGCCTTTTAATCACTTAGAAATAAATCATAATTTAAACAGTGCCACGGAATAATATTTGAGGGACATACTTGATCACAGCACCAATTCGTTGGTCTGCAGTTCTGTCTCTTCAGTCACAAGGGACGTTCAAGGGAATCTTGTAATTACACAGGGAAAGAATGAGAGACTTCTTACTGTGCTAAACCCTGAACTCTTTGGAGTTATATTGCTTTATGTACAGTGTTTATGTTTCAGTATGAAACGTGACTTTGACAAAATAAAAAAACCTGAAGAGGTTTGAGATAGATCTTAAAATACAGAGAAGGATTTTTCTCATGCTCATCTCCTTGCTAGCACAAGGAAAGTACCTATTACTCGAAACAGGCTACCTTTCCCGGTCTCTGACACACACACCGTCTGCGTGAAAGCGAAGAGAGGAGACGGCAGAGCTGTGCTCGGTAAAGCAGACTCGCCCTTCAGGCGAGGGGGGATGCCTTACCTGTGGGGTGCCTCCTGGTAGGTGTAGGTGCCAGTTTGCCTCTTCACCGTGCGCTGCTTCTTGCAGGGCTTGGCGGCTCTGAGCGCAGGGGAGCCCGGCGCTGCTGCCATGCTGCCAGGCGGGACCCTGCCGTGCTGGGGGGGACAGCTCGGGTGCCGCTCGCTGCTCAGGCGGCTCAGCAGCAGCCAAATGTTGTTCAGCAGCGAGCAGCGAGCGCTGCGAGCCCTGCGGGGCAGAGGAGCGCTGCCTGCTGCTCCAGCCCGGAGAAGCTGCTGCTGCCTGGCAGCGCCTTAAAGCCGCAGCGCACGGCGGCCCCACCACGGCCCCTCAAAGCCCACATCGAGGTGGAAATAGGAGTTCAAAGGTGGCCCAGCTGCAACGCTGAATGCACAGGCAAATTCCCCTTTTTGGGGTGAGGGACGTCCCTCCGAGTGCCGCTGCCCTCTCTGGGTGGTGTTTTCCAGCAAAGGCTCTGTAGGTGCTGTTGTTTCTGCTTGAGACAAGGTTCTTGCTTAGGAAAAGCAAGGTGGTTTGCTAACAGAGAAACATTCAGTGTCATTCTCTCACTGGGTTTCCAATTTTCACGGTGGAGGGTCCCCTGACACCCTTTCTGTGGCCAGCACCAACACAACCTCTCTGGCAGCATCTCTGTGATAGTGGGCTTGGTTGCCAGGGGAGAACAAACTGCTCCAATTTCTGCTGGGGCCAGAGAAGTGGATTTTCAGTACTTTTCTTCATCATAGAAGTTACAGATATTCTGGTCCCATTATTAAAACACAGCAAAATAGACAAAAAATTCTTGCTATTAATAGTTCCTGAGGCCATGATTTGATGCTCAGAAAGTGGGAGTAAAAGAAAGAGTTTGCAGAGAGTTTTTTCTTGTTCCTAACTTGGTATTTTCTCTCCTTAATAGCTCTGCACACAGTGCAACAGCGATTTTGATTGCATAAATCAATGGTCTGTTGTAGTTAACTTTTGTTTGCAGCATCTGACAAGAAAGAACATTAAGTTCTCTCTTCTAAATTTCCTGTGGGGAATAGCACACGCTGCTTTTTCCCTCTGTCCTGAATTAATCTAAAATATTGCCACTTGGTGAGAAGTTTTGCTTTTTAATTGTCTATTGTCCTAGACTTAGTTAAATAACTAAAGGGCTAAGTAGTCACAAGCCTTATCTTTTGTTACTGTATTGAAAAATAAGTCAATTTGCTGCAAATAATTTCATTTCTGAGATGACAAGTAAGGACCAGATAAAGAGGATTCTGCCTTTCCAAAATGTATCTCACAATAAAGCCCAGAGTTTGCTTGCTAGGCCTGGTTTGAAACCTCCCCAGAAATCTGTGAGTTCCATTAGCACAAATCAGAAGAGCCCCAGGACAGTAAAGAAACATCCTTATTCAGAGTTCAGCTGTATTCTGCATCACAGAATTTGTCATGTGCACAACTGTTAAAGGCTGCTAAAACCCACTTACTACATGGGGCTTTTTCTGTGAACTGAACTCTCTAGTCCCAGCTTCACTCTGAGCATCTCTTGCACCCACCTCCTTTAGCCACAATAGACATTAAAGCCTCTGGACTCAGTTTCCAGCTTACCAAATGGACCACAAAAAAATTTACTTTTATCTGTACTGTGTTTTATTATTTTTCATTTAAAGTCTGTAAAATAAAGGCTGTTAGAGCTTAGATATCTCCATCTTTCTGTACCATTCCTAAATCCACAAACCTCTGAATGGCTTTCCTATTTGGCTTCCAATTCACCGGACAAAAGAAACATCCTACTGCCCTCTCTGTGTCAGAGCATTCATCAAGTGAAAGCAAACAGCCAAAAGGAATGGGTGTCAGCCCAGAAGTACATCTCCATTAAAAGTCTTATCACCTCTTCCCAGCTGGGAAAACAAAAGAACCATTCTGGATGCCAGGAAGGCCCTTTAGAGCTTTGATGTTGAGAGCACTGCAAACACACCCACATCACCACTTTTTCTGACATGCCACAAGATAAATTTTCAGTTATATCATTTAAAAGCAGGAATATGTTAGTTCAAATATCCTTCCTTGGCTATAGTTATTTCCCTTTGCATCTTAGACAGTGGCACAGCACTGGGGCTGGGTTCTGCTGCTTTAGCTCATGAGAATAAGGGCCCCTCTAGTCTGGCCACTCAGCCACAGTCCATTTGCTCCTTGCTTAAACATTAATCTCATGTTGCAGATAGATATTCACTAAGGAAATACCCCAGAAGGCAGGTTTAGACACAATGACATCCTGAATTCCTTGGAGGACATAAGTTAGATCTCCAAAAACTGCAGGAGTTTCTCAGCTGTTTCTCCTTTTATATTGCCATTCCTGCCTCATACTTTTCCTTGAGATTTCAGATGTCCTACTTTTCATCTGAAGGAACCACAGTGGAGAGATTAAAATCTACCATCATCTATAGTTCCTAGAGATGGCTCTATTTCACAAATAAAACAGTATCCTTTAATGTGATGGTGTTACAGCACTACCAAAACCATTAAAACACCAACATTACTGATTTACACAGATTTAATTGGCTAGTGTATCTTAATGTGTCAATGAGGCAGAAAAATTTGGTTTCCCTTTGTAAGAAGAAGGCTGAGAGTCCAAAAAAAGCAAGGGGACAATTTAAGCCTGACATTTATAGAGCTCTAATGGTGCCAGAGCTTCAGGCACATTCACCACATGAAGTTACTCCCAAGCACTAAAAGCACAGTGAGCAGCAAGAGACTTATGAATTCTGAGCCCATCTGACAGAGGGATGCAGGGAAAACAGAAAGCAGGCTTCAAGAGCTTAGCCCTGAAGCTGGCAACACCCTCTGCTGTCCAGGGTCTCTGCAATAGCCTCTTTAAAGAATTCAAGCATTAACTCAGATCACAAAGAGGGTTTTTGGCTTTGCTTTTCAACTCAGCCACCAGTTCAGCAAGCAGAACACCCAGCTGCCCGTTTCAATATGCTCTATTGAATCCAGAAACCTCCTTGGGTTTGTTTCAGTCTGAGTGAATACTACAGGGGATATAGATTTGATTTCAATTGCCATTAACTGGATGTAAAACAGGACATTAGCTTTTTAGTGCAAAACTTTCAGCTCTCTGTGTGTCATAGGAAGACTCACATTTGATCCATAGGATCATTTTGCATTTTCAAACACTTATCCAGGAAAGAGCTGGGCTGGTGACCTCTGCTTAGTGAAAATTCAAAGAAACAGAAGGCTTTATTCTTTCCCATATACTCTATTCCCACAGAGGTACAATTTAAATTTTTCCCATCATTCCAGCACTGCAGTTCAACTCGGGACCTTTTCAAAATCTCCCTTCTTGGGAGATTCACAACATCACTGTTCTCAATTTTAAAGTAAAATTTAGGAAAGGGACAAATTTTCCAGTGATCTTTTGTAAGAAAAAGACAATGTTATCCCTCCAGATCCTTAAGTAATAAAACAAAGGGGGGAAAAAAGCATTTGGAAACACTGACCAAGACAACTTGTGTATTTTTAAGTAAACTAATTATCAATAGTGCTGCAAAGATTCACAGAGTCCAGTGATAGGTAATGTTGCTCTAGAGCATCCCAGTTTGTGTGAAAACACTGAAACTCCTTGTAGCTAGAGGACCTTTGTTTTAAAGCTGAAAGAACTAAGATCAAGAGACACCCCAGTTAGACTTCAAATACAGATATTCCATTCTCAAATCGAAACCTCAGTTCACCTGTTCAGTCCCCAGAGTTAACACAGATGTGCAGCTGGACATAGGAGCAGTTTTGGGATTTCCAGGGTAGCAACGCCAAAGCCATTGTTTTTACTTACTGAGAATAAAAATGATCTACTGAGCTCTGGTAAATCATTCTCTCCCCCTAAGATTGTTTGGACAGTCTAATTTCATACATTAGGTTCTGCTCTTCAATTTCAGCCTGTTCATAACTCTTGCTGACATTTATCACACTTGGATCAAGGGGAATGCTCCCATTGTGGTTCAATTTTCTTTGTGAATTCACATCCCACATAAAAAAAAAAATTCCATTTGAAAAGCTCCTCCTGTGCAGTTAACTGATCTTACAGCATCATGAGATGACTATTTTTATTCTTGGATGAGTATCATGACTATTAAAATATACGTTTCTGTGACAATACAACTCACAAGAGAATATGTTGAAACAATGAAATTTTCAGGAGTGTTTTAGAGACCAATGCTAAGACAGGGGCTGAGGGAAGAAAACAAGGGAAGCAAAGCAGCTGAAGACAAACAGAAACAGCCCCATGCCAAGCCAAGCACCCACAGCAGGGCAGAACACACCTCAAAAAGCTTTTACAGCCAGTTCAGGCTTGCAGCATTGCCCTGGCCTGCCTGGCTCACTTACTCTGGGAACTTGCAGCTCTCTACTTTCAGGTGGCAAAAAAGTAGTTAGACAGCATCAGAAAACTGATTTTTCAAGAATACATAAGCTTCTGCTATGAGGGAATCAGTATTTAGTGCAGCTTTGCCTACCCAGTATGACGTGCACCCCACAGATGTGTGCATTTCACCAGAGACCTTTTTGAAAGCACTGTAACCAAATTATTTTCCAGACTTACGTGAGTCGTTACAAGCCAGACCTAGGAGTCAGTGAAAATGAAGAAGATAATTTTAGACTATTTAATAAATAAATAAATAATTCTCATTTTAGAAGATAGTTCCAGGAACTGACAATGGCAGAAGTAACTGAATAACCAGGGCTTTCCAGAGTGATGACGCTTGGAACAACCTTGCTAGTCAAAAGCTTGGAAGAGGTAGGATGTCAGCAGACACCCATAAAATTCTATTTCTGGTTTCCTTGTGTTTTGTAATGTCCACTCAATTTCCCAGGCTAAAATTGCACCCTAATTTTAGAGGGTTAGGCATTGGAATAGTAAGAATACTTCACCTACTTTTATTGACTAACATCTTCACAAAGGAGATGCTCATGAAAAATGGGCAAGGAAATTCGGATGAGCTTAATTCACTGCATGAGGAATGTCAGTAATTCTGTTACAAGAAGGTTGTTTAGGTACACAATACTTAACTCATTAGCAAACAGTAATCATCATCTGTTCAAGGAAAAAACCACAAATGCAGCTACTCAAATTACTGTGTGCAAGGAGATGAGCTTATTCCTCTTGCTCTCCAGGATATTTCATCAGCACTGTGCTTGGGAAAGCTGGGGGTACCAGGCTGTGGTTACATGATCACCTGAATTTTGTTAAAAGAGTAGATCTAGAAATAGATCAAGAAACTATGAAGGGGAAACTCAAAGTGTAACAAAACAAAAAAGAAAAGCTTTGCAGGCTACAAAATATTACATCCTTGCAGAAAACTATTTTTAATATTCTTCACACAAAGTCAGTATGCTAGTGGCTAAATGCTGCAGGAACTCACTGCAAGAAAATTGGACATTTCTTCTTACCCTACCTCAAAGATACACCTCTACAGCTAAGAATAATGCTGTTCAGACTGAAGTTTATTAAAAGTAGGCAAAACGTGTTTAATTTTACACAGTCTCAGAAGCACTGTGGTGCCTGAGCTTACTAAATATCAGATGACCTTGAAAGTGCCTGAGTCATGGGCAGGTCAAGCTGCAACCTAAACAACCATCTTAAATCTTCTATATTGTCACGTACTCATTATCTGGACTTTGTACTTTCCTACCACTGAGGGATTTTCACATAAATTACACAGGAAATGAAGCAAAATGCAATTACAGTCTCCAACAGCTCCAAGGCAGATAGATAGCAAAGGCATGCAGCACAGTTCAAGAGTCAGCTTTCAACAAATGTCACCTATTAGGAGGAATCTAAATGAAACATATATCACTAAGCCTCCCACTTCTAAATGATATCATTATCTCATCACTAGGATAAGCAGTTATAAGGTTACAGAGATTTCAAATAATCAGCTTTCCAACAGATTTCTCAAAGGGACTTTTTCATCTTTGCTTTTACACATCACCATTTGGACTTTCACATATACTAGAAAATTCTATTATACTATATTAAATTGAGTTATCCCAATGAAAACATCTCTTGTAAGGTTAACCCAGACACTTAATAATCCATTAGCACCCTCGCTTTTTCAACACAACAAATTTTCTCATAATAGCTTTTCAGTCTCAAAAGGAGAAGACACAGCTATGGAACTTCTGAGTGTTCTGAATTGATGGGATTCAGCTGAACAGTGGGGACACTGCAATGATGAATAAAATCATATTTTTGCCCCTGCCTTCAGTGGATGGGAAGTCAGCCCCACAGCCTTTGCATTAACTGCTCATAGCCCAGTTCCCAGGAGACCACATGGAACACTTATATCTTCAAGGGAGGACCCTTTCTTAACCCATTTTTTAAAGTGAGGAGCTTGGACTTCTTGCATTTGGAGGGGCTTTTGTGTGTGCTACCCTCAGTGCAAAAGGGTTATGAAAACAATATAAAATGTAGTTTATAAACATTAGGTAAACACTAACAAAATCTTAATACATATATTTCAAATAGTCCTTTCTTCCCAGGAACTCACCGTGCAAATACCTTTATCTGCTGCTGAATTAATTATCACTGAGGTCATGGACATCAAGGGCTTGAGCCCAAAAGTTACAAGAAAAGCCTCAAATCATATAAGCAGTGAAGACTTTCTTAGTTACTGGGGTAATGATCTCCTTCCTGCCAGCACACATTAAACACACGCTGGTTTTTGTAAGTTCATCTCTTGTGTTCACTGGTCTCATGGTACGTTTTATTTCCTCTGTAGGTGGAATATTTTGAAAAAGCTCTTTAATAGCCAGCGTGGGCTTTGCTAACTTAACCCATCTAGGATCTGAGCTGTGCTATGAAGATGCTTATGGGCAGCCTATAAGGCTCAGCTTGAGCAAAACCAGTTTAAATCTTAATAAGAAAATTATGACTCACAACCTATCATTAATATTTAGATTTTCATTATTATTGCACAACAAACTTAGTCTGATTTCTTTTTTTCACTCCCATTTCTTCTATTTCCTGCTCATGGTATAATCGTTAAGTTCTCATCACAATATTTAATTTTCACACTTTTAAACAACCCCAAATATTCTTCTCAAGGTTTTAAGATGTGCAGTTCTTTTCACAGTTTAAAAATATTTGTAAGGTGACACCTAAATGCAGAAAATATATCAAGATAATTAAATCAATTTTTTAGGTTTAGTTAAATGAGGGCAATCTCTTCACAACTTGTAAATCATCTTAGCTGTAACTAATACTGATTTGTTTAATTGGGTAACTGGTTTAAATTCTTAAAGGATTAAACTAAACCAATTCCAAGGTAGGAAGTTATTTCATTCAGCCTGTGCAGACTTTACATTTGTGTTGTAATTCAAAGCCCATGAAGGTGAATAAGAAAACAGAACTACTGAGAATATTGGTTTAATTAGTAATTTCAGAATGTGTACTCATTTCTAAATAGATAACATATCTATCAGTAGGAAAGAAAAAGTTATGAAGGTGGTGACATCTGGGAAAAACACCACAGAAAGAACATCAGTAAAAGTTGTTATAAAAAGTCTTACTTTTTATGAGTAAAAGGATTTTCCTTTGAGGCTCCATTTCTATTATCACACAATGAATCTTCTGCCATCACAAACACAGATGCTCTCTTAAGTCTGCACAAATGCCAAAAACTCTTTGTCTTAACATCCACTCTGGAAGGGCTTCTCTTTTTAATGAGGGTGTATTAGCAATTTACAAAGTAACGTTCCTGCAGCTGCTGCTGGTCCTCGGCCTTTCCCTTCAGTGGGACCCAAGCCAAGCATTGCTCCAGGGGAGCCTGGAGGAAGGCAAAGCAAATCAAGAGCTTTGTAGGCAGAACCCCGTGGGGAAAGAGGGTGAGGACAGCAGCCTGCTCCTGTCTGGAGCAGAAATGTGTATGTGGGATGAATTTGGTGCATCCAGGGGTGATCAGCAGGATGAGAACCCCTTCACCTGCATGTGACAGGGGGCTAAGGGTGCATTCCTAGTGCTGAAGGTAAACTGGATCTGCTGGCCCGAATTAAACGCACTGGTAATTAATTTCACCATTAGATGCTGTTTCCAGACCTGGGCAGGAGCAAAAGCCATTCCCACCTGTTATTACACATATAAGCATAAATCACCATAACGATGGGTGCTTCCAGGAGAACTTACAGGACTTGCAACATCCCTCTCTGCTGGAGGATCCTGGCAGCCGGGCAGATTTTGGGTTTTTCCCTGCAGAGAGAGCCGAACGCTCCACCGTGTGGCTGAGCCCGTACACGGCCGCTCCCAGAGTTAACGGGACCCTGTGCTAAAGGTGTGGCAAATTTAAATTAACTCTCGGGAAAGAAGCAAAGCATCGAAAAGAAGGCGTTTTCAGCCAACCCCTCACCCCCCCAAATAAATGCTCCAAATAAAGTCTCATATATATGGTTTAATTCCAGAACATAGGATGGCCGTGGGAAGCTGAGATAAATCCAGGAGCACTAAAGTCACAGGAAACTGATGTAAAAGTCTAGAAACAGTGAAATCTCCACTCGAAGTCCAGATCAGTGTTCAGAACTCCAAGGCCATTCTTTTGATATGTTAATAAGGTGTGAGCAACTAATTAGTAAAAAAAACCCCTCATATAATATGCAAAATATTTTTATTATCTTTCTTCCTCTCTGAGAGCTATAAAGTGCACCACTTTTTCATTTAGGGTTGGCGCTTTTTTTCTTTAATTTTTAATATAAGACACATTAAGAATGGAAAGTTTTTTCATTTAACCTCTTTTGCTTCATTTTTCAGTAAACTTTTTAAGCACTACTTCTTCAATATAGCATAAATATTCAGTGCCATATTAAGTGCTTGACATCTGCAGGTGACTAGAAAAAGAAATAATATTGCTATTAACAGTTATCAACAAGAAAATCAAAAAGAAGGGATATTTAGGCTCCCATTTAGAGAAGTAACATCTTTTGCTGAAAAGTGAAGTTCTCATAAGTAATTAGATGTTTTTGATACTAAAGAGAGACATCTGATTCTAAGGAGTGATGTTCCCTAGAAAAATGACTCCATTGTCTAATTTTCATGAAACTAATTTCTTTCTTCTTGTAATGATGAATAATAAAATCAATATATTGGAAGTTCGAGAACATAAAACAAGCTTGGAATGCAAAACCTGTGATCTGTCACGTTCATATTCCTTTTTGAAGAAGGTAAATGAAACTTACACTTGAAACAGCACTGACATTTCAACTGCCAGAGCATACTTGTGAAAATTACTTCCTCAGATTATTAGTATAATCCACTGTTTACTTATTGTGAAAAGTCTCCTTGAAATAAAATTAAGGGGTGGGTGCATTCAACACTGAGTGCTCTGCTCCTCCTGAACACCCAAAGCAGACAAATACTGTAAAACATAAGTTTTAAGTACCAGGTCTAGACATTTATGTGTTCTGTTTAAGCACAATAAACTAATCTGATTCTCTTGTAACCTGATTTTAAATTTGTAACATGACCTAAAATGAAGAAACGAGATCAATGAGATTAGGAACCTGTACTTCTCCAAGGGGAAAAAAAGCCAACAGAATAAATCCACAGACATGCACAGAGACAAAACAACTGGAATCTGAGATGAATGTAGCTAAACAAGATCCTGTCATTTGAGATGACATACACTGATTTCCTGGAACATTTAACATCAATGTGATTTGCTGTAGGTCAATTAGAAACCAAGAATACCTGAAAGGAAAAGGTTCAAGTCACTGGATCATACATCTCCATTTTAGAAGGTAAAAATTCTCCAGCACCCATTCCTGATGATCATATCCTCCCTGTGGCCAGTGCAGCACCTTGCAGGAAACTCCATAGTTGTAAGAAAAACCAAAGCATGAAAGCAGTGCCTAAACATTTGTCCCCTGATCTGGGGAAGTGTCTGCAAAGTACAACTTGATGGAAGTGGGAAATGCAGCAACCAGGCAGCAACAGGAGGGACTGGAGGGGCTCAGGTTCTTTCAGACCTAATGCTGGAACCCAGGGTGCTCTGACTCATCCAAACCAGTCTGAAAGGGATTCTTCTGGGACACTGCTGTGATAAACAGATGTTGTGTCCAGATCTCAGAAAATGTAAAAGATCATTTAGCAATGAGTTTTGCTGGTTTTTCATGGGATATGTGTGTTTCACCAAATAACATGAGTGACACATAAAGAGAAGTTATCAGGTTAGGAAAATTCCTGAGATTCCTAGGAACAAAAGTTATAGGGGGAACGTTGAGATGCCTGAAGATTTTCTTTTAGTAATAAACATGTTTTAAAACCTGGGTAGCTACATCAATAATTATTACACCTCTGGTAATTACACTTCTATTTAGCTCTCATATCTCATCCCACATCTTGGATCTGGTAACAGTGCTTAATCAATTTATGGTGCTTTTTACACAAACATAGGTGGTTTGGCTGTTTAATCCTTTTTATTACAAGTTCATCTGTTGGGGATAATAGTTTCTGAATATTTAAATGAGTGCTACAATAAACTGCAATTCCCTGATCAAACAGCTTGAAAAGTTTTGGGTTTTTTTAAATCCTTCTCTGTGTACATATTTCTGAAGCACAGCTGACAGAAAAACTGCAGTGGGGGACCAAAGCCAGACAAATTTAGAAGGCAACAAAGGCTACAACTTCTGCAGCTACTCAGCTCTTCAGAGAGCCCTGACCACGAGCTCATGGCAGCCTTTTGCCATCACAACCCATACATTTAGAACACAGGCACTGATCCTCACCAAGAAACCATTTCCACTCTGCCCACCAGATCAAAGAAACCTGGTCATTAAGAAGCAAACCTGAGTATTGGGATTCTCCCATTTTCAAGTGGGTGTTTGAACACGGCCAGCTCACCTGGGAGTGGTGGTGGTGGGCCAGCTTGCTGGGAATCTGCAGGAACTTACCCTAAGGAATTCAAAGAAATTATATTCAGTGTTATGAACATATTTCTACCTGGCTGGGTTAACAGCCTGTGGTGCCTTTGTGTCCCAAACTGCCAGTGAATCACTGGAAGCAGAAAGGGAAGCTTCACATGGAATATTTAACAGCACCTGCTTGGGCAAAAGGCTGACTGCTGGCAGTGGGATAAGCAGAGTCCAAAGGTATTAATAGTCCTTAGAGAAGAATCCAAAAAGAGAATGGCCTGTACCTCCATCATTTAATCCTGTCAGGACAGATCAGCTTGCTTGTCCCTGCCTTTCTGTAAGCTAAATAAACAAAACCCTCAGGAAAACAATGGCTATTTCCAGTGAAACGAGCAGCCTTGCTTTCACTGATTTGCAGAGCAAAAAACTGCCAAGAAGACATAGAAAGGAAGAGAGTCAAACAGTTATGAAAAAGGAAATACCATCTCCAAGTCGAATTTGGCTGGTTGAGTTGGCAGGATGGGATCAGTAAGGGTATAATCAGAGAGAACAGAAAAACAGAAGGCATCGGAGTTGACGGGAGGAGGAAACAGAAATAGATTGCTCAGCCCTGCAGCCTATGGGTGCTGCTGTCAAACACAGCCAACCCTTCCAAGGCTCCTTTGGGAACTCCTGTGCTCTGCCAGGACACAATAGATGGAGCTTCAGCATGAAGGGGACCTTCAGCTACTGTGCAGCCCCAGGCTCTGCATGCCTCCTCCCAGAGGAAGCCTGTGATGATTAGGGAGGGGGGAAATGCCCAAGATTTGAATGTAAACGAGAAATCTCCTGCCAGTATTTACAGTCACTACCGGCTGGCAGGTGCTGTAGAGCTCTGCCCACTCTGCCCCAGAAACGATTGGTTGTGACGAGGAAGCAAAGGCTGGAGATGAGGAGCCTTTCCCAGGGAGGCTGTGCTGCTGCTGCTGCCCAGCTCGGTGTCCCAGCCCCGGGTCCCCACGAGATGGCTGCAGAGCCCGCGGCTGAACGGCTCCAAGTACCTCCTGCGAGAAGCTGCTTCTTTCAAAAACGCAAATCCCAGTGACATCTGTCAAAACGTAATTAAAAAGCATTAAGAAAAAAAAAAAAAAGAAATTTAGCAATTTGCCTGGTTTTTGATCCCCCACCCCCCCCTCCTGTTTTGCATTTTGTTCTGCTCGTTTTTTGGTTATATGTTCCACACAATTCAAATCATCAGCATCAGATTATTTTTTCCTTCTGCTTTTTTGAAATAAATCTTTTTTTGGAAGTCCTTTTGAAACTTCTACATTTCTGTTTTCTGCAATTAGGCTTTTTTTGTGTTAATTACACTGATTGTCAAACCTTCCATCTTTCCCATTCTTGGCTGCCTTTCACTGCTCATGGTGCCTGGTCACTACACCACCCATTCCTTTTCATTTTGGATTTTTTGGTAACTGGTCATGCCATGTCCTACCTTGACACCAGCTGAGTTTTAAGCTCTAATTCAGCCAAGGAACATATGCATAATTTTAAACACAAGCTTGGAAAGGCTTGGCTGGTCACCTAGCCCTGGAAACGTTGCCCTGACAAGGAAGATCAACAGCACCTAAACAGCAATCTCAGCCAAGGACTCCCACACCCTCTGAGTGTGAACAGCTGAAATCCAAGTTCTGCCTCATCTCTCTGAAACAGTTTTAGCATGAATACACTTTAGCCCAGGAAAATCTGCATGCATCTACCTTAACTGCAATTTTCTGAGGTCTGAAGGACAGCGCTGATTTTAGCCTGGAAACCTCTTCTGTAACAGATATTAAATGTCAAACAACCCAGAATCCCCTTTTTAGCCTAAATCTAACAACAGCCTTACTTTGGAAAGTCCCACAGGGAAAACCTACATATGGTTTCTCCAAAGTCCATCTCTATCCCCCTCTTGGTTGAAACCTGGCTCTTTGTCAGGTTTCTCTGCCGTTCAGAACTGCTACACTTGTTCAAATCCATTAATGATGCCAATGTTGAAGCAAAGTTTTGGCTAAACAGTAAACCAAAGCCTACCCATTTCTACCCAGCCAGGCTTTAGGCATGATTACTTACAGATTTCCTTCCTCTTCTCACCATGCACCCATTTTTCAGACTGATTCTTCTCAACTTTAAACAAACCATGCCAGCCTCAGCCACAACCTCAGCATAGAAGCCAACAACTTTTGCTGTTGTCAATTTTAATTTTCATCCAGGTCTAACAAAAAACCCTATTTTATCCTTTAAATGCACCCAACCATTAACCAATTAAAAAAAAAGAAAACAAAATCTACAATCACACATCTATTTAGTACATTAGGGTTTTTTACATCCTTTTTTGTTGCCCCAAGAGGGAAGAAAATTATTCAGTGCCAGACTTCCACAGACCTTGTTCATCAGGAAAGAAAGCTCTGGTCTAAATTTTGACCATGAATAAACCTTCATGGCCTCATCTAAACCCAGTCCCTTAATTTTCATTATTACAGTGTATGCAAAGCATGTGAGTCACACAGATATCCCCCTTTGGATAAGGCCACAAAGACTTTGTTCTAAGCCCTGAATATGCACATTTAACCTTCTGAAATCAATTCACATAGCCATTACTAGCTGTTGTTTCATGCTTGTGGATTTGAGGCTTGGCTCTTTTTGGAGAGCTGATTGATTAATTTCAACATTGCAAAAGCCTCATTTAGCCAGGGGGACATTTCTGGAGTTCAATTTTCTAACTGAAAACCAACCATAAGAGTACATTAAAATTATCTAATTTTGAACCTCTGAACCTTTTCATGAGAACTTGCATATGGACATCTTTCACATTTATTTTTTAAAAAATACTTTCCGTCATTGTGTCACTGAAATTAGACATGTATATAATTTTCTCCCCTATTTCTTATTATAGAATTTGAAGGGGACTCTCTTGCAGCTTACTTGCAATTTACAACCTCTAAAAAGTGTGACAATTAAGACAGAGAGTTAAAAGGCCCCAAAACAAGGTCCAGAACATACCATGTATAGGTTGAGGTTCTAGAACTGGGCATAAATACATGAGACAAATGCTAAACCAGGCAAAATTGTTTATTTCAAAAAGAAACCATTACTGAAGCAGAAAGGACAGTTAATCACTTTGCTTCTGTTTCCCTGGGAAACTGTTCCATTAATGGAATTTCCCACCAAGAAAAGTTAGCATTTTATTAATATTTTATTTGAAATTAAATCAAATTATAATCATTTGAAGAAAGTAATATAATTGCAATTTAATCTCTTTTCCATTTTCCCTTTTAATTTAATTCAATATGTGATAAAGAGTGTGAAAATCAGAGGGGGTGGATTTTGATATCTATACTTCTTAGTTGTGAGAAAAGAGTGGGTAGTAGTAAATATTTGGGGAAACTTTGAATCTTAAAAAAAACCAACATGAAAACATGTAACACTTTCATGTGCAATTCACAAATCAGCCTTTGAGGTAAAACAAAGTGTGCTGCAACATTCTAAGATTTTTAAAAGTAGTTATAATTTTTATCTAGGCTTGGGAACAAAGGAAGCTGCAAAAGAAAGATTTCTCACAAACACACAGATATGAAGAAATTGTAACATCAGATGATGTATGAGGAAAGAGTTACCTCCCCAGCTCAAAAAATTACTATTTTCTCCCTTTCACAGAAGTTCTGTAATGGTTGACTGTAGAGTTAAAAAATCCTGCTAAGAAACAATTTCATTATATATACATATACATACATACACATATATATATATATACACACACATGTACATATATACATATAGATATAAATATATAGAGCGAGTATTTTCAAATGAAAATGAAATGAACCCTAAAATTTTTGGAATGTTTTATGTTCTGAAGTAGGATTTCTTTTCCAAATGATGACACATGGATTCTAAATATTAGCAGTTAAGTATTACCAAAATATATTATGGATATAAACATGACCTTTGTATCCATTTGTCTTAAACCATTAACTATCTTGCATGTATTTCATTTTTCTAGGTGTGAAATTAATATTCATACATCTGTAATCATATAAAATTATGGAAATAACTGGAATATTAAAATTACTATGGAATTGTATGCATTTATACCACTTACATCTGCTGCCTGAAAGGGCTATATCAGATATTCTTAGCAGATTAACCAAGTGCTGTAGGCTTTTCTAGTTATCTCTTTTTCCAGATACTACTGTAGTCATTACAAGTGACACAACAAACTAAGGACTGAACAAGAGACAACAATTTGGGCTGAAAATAAATCTCATCTAGTTGGAAAAACGCATGCATTGAGAGCAATTCCTCCTCAGGATAGAAATGTAAACTGACTTCCAGCCAAGAGCAGTCTCAGGAATCTCTGTCTTGGGGGAATCCTGGGAGGGCAGTGGTGTTATGGGTGAGGAGAATGGGATGTGCTCTACAGCAATTATCTCCTCTTCATGTTGTCTAAGAAAGCAACATCTGGCTCCTCCTCTGACACGGACAGCAGTGCCCTAGAGGTGGTTAACTTAACCAAGAAATGTCTGTACATGAAAGAGAAATGCACTCCATCCCTTGTTTAGCTAATTAAGCAGAAAACCAGTATTAGCAGTTTTGAGAAAATCTAAGACAAATTTAAGCATCTGGTATTTTCCACTCATCTCTTCATTTGGGCTTTCTTGGCATATGAGCTGTATTTTTGGCTGATTTCCACTACAAGCAGAGAAGAGAAGAAGTCAAGAAGTGTCCTCACTTTCCCACCATTCATCCTCACTTTTTCCAAAGAGCCAGTGATAAGGCCAGAGTAATCTCTATGGGCATCCCAGGCATAGTGGGACATCTGACTCTCGTCTAAAAAATGTATACTATATACAGTTGCAATATTTTTGACATATTTTCCTCTACACATCAAATTACTTGGAGAGTCTTGATGGCTCTTTTGGCAATTCCTTTTCTTGCTGCCTCCTCAGCTACAAAAGGCTGTTTTTTCTTNATGTGCGTTTAAAAAAAAAAAAAAAAAAAAAAAAAAGGAGATTGCCAACAAATCAGCAAAAGAAAAAAAATCTTCTCCCTTCCTCTACAAATATTTTTGTGTGTCTACATTCTGTACAAATAACTGTATGTTCCCATGTTTAACCAGGAGTTGCAATCATTACTGAAAAAGAAAAATTTCATGCTATTTATCTTCAAAATGATGGTGTTTGAGAAACATTCAGCCTCTTAACAGAGCTTATTTGATTTCACTCTATCAGAAACAAAAGTTTACAACAGCTGATGAAAACCTGTTTCTTGCACATGAGAAATATAGGTCTTGCACAGATTCCCTTTAAAGAGTTCAGCTTCAGTCAAGCAAGACTAGAGTGAAATGTAGTTTGGGGTCTCATGTTTAACACCACAAGGAGAAATCACAGCAATATAAATTACAGTTTGATCTCCAGCACAGACAGTTTAATAGGCCATGATTTAGCAAAGCATTTAAGCAAATGTTTAAATCCCATTGATTTAAGTGGGATTTAAGTACATATTAAGTACTTAGTTGAATTGAGGCCATGCTGTGAAGGGACTCTTAGAACAGGGAAAGCACAGTAGGCTTTAGGGATCTTTGTTTACAGCTCAGATGTTTAACTTTGCAAATTTGGCTTAGGAACCTGTATAATGCAAAAATGAGCCAAGGACAGACTGCAAGAACATTTGGCTGCCCAGGGTCACTTCAGGATAATGCAACATACCAATATGGGATTTCATTTCTAAAATACTTTTATCCCGAAATTTGCCACATATAATTTATAATTAAGCTGACTTGCCTTAATGTGTCATTCAGCACCTCATTGTACATAGAGGTTTCTGATGCTGCCAAATTTCTTGTGCTCTCATTTATTCTTCTCCCATTTTCCCCCTCTCACTTTTAACCCCAACCTTCTGGTTGCAGGGTGAGGAGGAGGCATATGGCATTTACTGTTTATCAATCAACTCTCACTGCAGAACCAGAAGCATAAAAAGCTAAAAGCAACAAGTATTTCATCCTGGAACATGAAAATGTGTTTCCCCAAGAGGGGATCAAAACAGATATGTCATTGCACTTAAAGGAGCTCTACTAAAATGATGTAATTTCTCTCACAGACTGTATGAAAACTGTGTTCTGCCTATATGAACTTTTTAAAATATTGTAGCTGTAACAAAGTGTTATATTGACTACAGAGTGACCCTTCATTATCAATCTTTTCTTCTTGACCCCAGATCTTATCTAACTCTTATCTTACTCTGCTGACACTATTGCAGAAGACTGGCCTATTTCTATTTATCTTGCAGAGTGGGAGTTTGCTTTTGGGGACATTAATAACTCTTGTTGTCAGTTTTTCTTTTTGGGAATCAGCCTATTTCCAGAGAGGTCTGGGAAGCTTGGCTTTCTTGGTCTGATTACAACCAACAGGAAACAGAACATTATATCATGCCCAAACACTGCATTATGTAGGGAAATAAAGACTCAAGGTTTTATGGAATCACCTAATCATATCTATATTAAAACAGATTACTCTTGAGAGAAGTTCTTATTTAGCAGTATACCCTGAGAAGTATTAGAAACAGTCTTGGTATTATTTTTATGGCAGGTCCAAATAACATCATGATCAAATTTTAGACATCTGAAAAAAATCCCTTTAATTTCACTGCTCAGGCTTGGCTTATTTCTAATAAACATCTAGTTATATAGATAACACTGTAGAAATCAATAATATTCATAATTCCATAAATAAATAATGAGGAGTATTTTCTGCTAGTTAAGAAGGATGAGCAATGTTTTCATGGCATTCAATTTGCTTTGGGAAAGTGTTCTAGCAAAACTAATCCCTGATTTATAAATTCACTTTTCAGATTTGTGCTGAACAAGTTTGTGATAATGCTACAAGTTAATCTCACCCTTTCCTGACTCCTACCAGGTGGTAAATTTTCAGAAAATCGTTTTTTTATTCCAGAGAATACACAGAGCTCCATTTACAGTACGGCCACTACAATCAAAATACAAATATTCACTCAGCTCAAAAAAATCCAAGTGCAAGGCCAGTTTAGCTACATGATAAACGGAATTTTCTGTCACTGTATGCACTTTTCCCAGTAATTAGACCCTGCTAAGGAAGTTGTATCAACCAGGGAAACTCCTGAGCTTTGTGGGTGGCTGTGAAGATGAGCAGACACAGCTCTCAGCACACAAACCATCAGCCCCACTTGCTCTCACCTGAGTGTGTGCAAAACACTCTAATTCCATGACACAGACTGGGTCTGGATTGCTTAGACCTGTGCTAATCCCAGCTTGAAACCCAGGACACAACAGTCTCTGAGCTGAGGCCAAGTGCATCTCCAGTGATTAGCAGATGAATTAGGGAAATACTGAGCCTATTAAAATGAACATACTCAGGAATATAATTGGATAGTGAATGAAATCATTCCTTTCACACTGATTAAACCAATAAAACAGGATGATGGCTCGTGCTTCTGCAAGTCTATTACCTGACATTTCATCATACAATCTGTCAGAAAACAAAGAAGAAAGAGTAACTAAGCTTTAGCAACAATATTCAGAACATTATGGCTTTTTGAAGAACAGTCAGTGTTTTCTCTGTAAATACCTCAAAGTAAATTTTTGCACTACTCAATGTGTAAATATTTACAATGGAAAGAAGCTTAATTTTTCTCCATTCTCAATCATGACAAAGCACATTGGTGTCATTTACCTCCTCAGTTGATTCAAATCTTTTTGATAGCAGTAAAATGTGGCTACAAAAATCTACTTTGGGAAAAGACTTATGTAAACTAAAGAGGATTACTTTTTCAGGAAATACACTAGAGGTTTCCAATACTTTTTTGTTTTCATTTGCAGCCTCTCCACGCAGTCTAAACTCCCAACCAGCAGAAAGCAAATAGCTTGTGTAGTACAGTAAAACAGTGGTTCTGTGCTGGAGGGGGAAAAAAATGACAATTTTAAAAAACTTTCTGTTCAGTATATTACTACATTGAGCCAATGTCAGTTTTATTCCAAATTTTTGTTGCAAGTTGTGTGTCTTAACAAAACAAAGGCTGAAGAGGGGCTGTTCTCATTCAGAAAAATACAAATCCATATTCCAATTTCAATTAAGTGAGGAGTAGGAATCTCTGGAATTACTGTAGGTGCGAGAATCTCGTGCCTGTGGAGTTAAAATACTCTCAGCAGTCACACCCCAAATGTCTTTGGGTTTTGTTTGTTTGTTTAAATTCCCAAGTAAGAGCTTAATGATTTAGGACAACTGTCAGTGTCTCTGTCCTAGAGGGTGAAATGTGGGACTGATGAGCTCTAACCAGGACAGCTGCTCTTAGTTTGAGTCCTGTGAAGAAGCTCAGTAAAAAAAATCTCATCCACTGAGCTCTGTCACCACACCCTGTGCTCTGCTCTCTGCAGAGCTGCCAGTGCTGTCAGTGGAGAACTGAAGCAGCATCTGCAGGATGTGCCTTTTCCAGAGCACAGGAACCCTGAAGTGCTGGAGCTGATGCTGCACAGGCCTGCCCGAGCCCTGGCAGGCATCCAGCAGTGGAGGGATCAGGAGAGAGTCAGTTCATCTCCTGCTTGAGTATCCTCTGCAGGGTAAAACAGCACTTCTTCCCCTCACCCTGGTGTGGTCAGACTGTTCCTGGTACCAGAGTTATTTCAGCACAGCTTTCAGAGCAGGCTGATTCCCCTTAGGCTTTGCCTGGTTTGTGGCTGTCAGTTCATCACCTGACTGGTGCCAGCGAGGGCTCGTGGCAGGTCAGAGCCCCAAGGGACAGACAGCTCTCTCACTGTGCTGCACTGAGCCAGGCACTGGGACTCGCCCAGAGATGAGACTGTCAAAGGAATGTGCTGAGAACCCAGCCTGGCCTGGGAAATGGATCAAGGAATCATCCCGGGTGGGAAGGGAATTTACTGAAGGAATTACCCAAATGAGACTGGAGGGCTCTAAGCAATGTAATGTGTTGTTTATTTTCAGCATCTAGGGGATATATTATCCCTCAGATAAAAAACTAAACCCGTAAGAGGGGAAAGCTATTTGGTGAAATCACCACAATAAACCAGAAAGTTTATCTTCAAAAGCAAAGCTATTTTTACGCCAACAAAGAGGAGGATTTTGAATTCTCAGCTATAAATATTCAAAATATTCCAAGAAGCACTTTGAGAACCACTTAGACAAGGTCAAAAGCACAGGCCTTACAGCTATGCCTGTTTCTGTGACATTGGCATCAGGTGATTTTTTACAATTTTCTATGGAAATCTTTGCCTTGTCCTCCACAGCTTGTGACCCTTGTATGGTTACTGAGAAACAATGCACAGACAACAGTTTTTCCTGCAGCTTTCTTCCATTTTTATAGGTTATGCTTTATGCTTTTAATGTACTGAAGCAGACTTCAAAGGCAATTATTTCTTTCAATATTCTACGTTTTACACCAGAGCTATGATTCTATTACACAGACATTTCTGCTTGTCTCAGGGCAAGTTGTAGCTTACTTGAAGATAACACAGTGTGTCCATCTGAATTCCTGCTGATAGTTACTTAAGAATATAAACCAACTAAATTAAACAACTATCCTTATAATCAAGACCACGATAACCTCTATAATTAGCTCTTTATCTTTTTTTTTCCATAATAGAACAGCAAAAGACCAGGACTTCTCAGACACTAACAAGAACAGAAAATAAGATCAAATATCTTTGTTTTACCAACAATTTTTAGGCTCAGAGACCAGCAAGTCTGTGGAAAAGTCAATACACAGACTTGTGGGCACCATTATATAATTTCCTGTTGCTCTTCCAAGAATCCCATGATCATTTAATGTGGCACTTGCAGGAAATTTATAAAAAGGAGTATTGAAGACAGAACTGCTGCAGTACGATGACATCAATACAAATGCAAATACACACCATCCAGAGATTATTCCAAGAATGTTATTAAAAATAATCAGCTCTATGAATTCAGAGAGCCCAGGATGGGTGTGCCAAAGCACCTCTTTGGAAGGCCATTGCCAGCAGAGTGCAGAAGGCACAATACAATAAATGAGGCCATTCTTTTGAAGAAATGCTAAGGTGACCAGTACTTGAAGAACCACCCAGACCCTAGGAGGGCAACGCAAGTACTGAAATGAGAACAAAACCACATGACTCGAGGTTTCCAAAGGCCTGGGGAGACACCCATTTGTTCAGAGGCAGCCAGCACAAAATATTCACAAAACATACAACTTTCCTTTGTGCCAATTATTCTATGGAGTAACAGCCTAGAGGCCTGACACTTTCAGAGTTTTACTTGCATTTAGATATTGAAGAATGGCACCTCTATCTCACCCCAGGCCCAGGCAGGGGGGTTTAGGAGCCCTTTGTACCATCCTGGTACTGCAGAAACACCCAGGCCAACAAACCAAGAGGGAGGACCAATATTTGCTGCAGTACAGCAGCAGCAGCAAGCAGGGTGCAAAATCCAGCTCAGGCTGCTTTCATCAGGGCTTAATTTAACCTTGTGCTAGCACAGTTCAAACTGTGTTAGTGTCAGCTGCTGCTCTGAGATTTATCAAAGAGGAGTTTTAATGGCACCTTAAAACAGTATCCTTTGTTTGGAAGAGGAAAGCACTTGGGATTGCTAATATTATAACCAAATACACTCTAGACCCTAAAACAGGCTATGGACAGTAGATTTTATTAGAATCAAGATTTAGCAACTTATTTGTAGTCTGTGTCAAGCACTCAGTAGAGGGGAAGAGATCCTCTACCAAGTATTCAATTATGAACAATGATCTCACAATTGTGTTCCTGCTGCCTGGGACACTCATTACACATAAAATACTGAGCTCTGAAGAATACTGGCTGAAAACACTGTTACCAAGTGTGAAATAAGGCAGTGGGAGAGAATAGGGAATAATAGTAATAATAATAATAAAAGGACTTCTAAAAGTTATAAACCAATAAAAAGGAGTCTGAACATTACAAGGTAAAAAGCAGGGGGTGTTAGAGGAATGCCCACATAGGAAAGGCCTCAGGCCTGTACTTTTCATGCTACCTATCCCAAAGAACTTGGAAATCCATAGGTTTTCTTTAGTGTGTAGTAACTACACACTAAAACATGATAGGATGGATCAGGTACTGCAGTTCCTATCTAACTGATTTTCAGAGAAAGGTGAGAAATTTGTGAAGGGCAATTATAGGACACAGAGAATGGTATCCAAATATCTGCATAGGAGGAAGGATAGTCCTTTTCAGAATTTTACAATCCACCTGCAAATATACTCTAAACTCTTACTAGCTCCTCTGCCAGCCAGAGGTGTCTGCAGGATACCCATCTCCAAGGATTCCCCAAGGGCCCTAAGCTCAGCTGCTTTCCAGGAATCTCGTTCTGCAACCCCTTAGAAAAAATTTGCACTCACACAACACTGCCCTGGCATCTCCCTTCAGCTCTCCCTGTAGTGTGTCACAGTCTGCAGAATCTCAATTAAAGTAAATAATGTTGTTTCTCTTATACTTGATGACTTTCACCTGAGAACTGGAGAGGGCTCTGGTCATCAGGACTGGAAATGTATTTTCCCTTTGTCTCTGTGTTACGCCCCAATTTGTTTTTTCTGTTGAAGGCAGTCAGGGGACTCAAGATGGCAATAGAGAGCTGGAAAACTCATATTCCAGCAAAGTGCTATAAATATCCCTTTTGTTGCTCAATGTGTTGTTAAACCTCTTGCTAGAGAGGCCTTTAGTGTTAATCTGCCCATCAGTCTCTCAAAAATTCCCATCTAAAATTATCAACAAATAGTTTGGTCAGTAGAGAATGTTTATTTGCAATTGCACAACTCTCAGTTTACAGAATGTTATCTGCTTAAAATATAAGCAAACAGCCACAGCCTAGGAAAGCCAGGACTGTGAAAATTAATTCATAACCTTATTTTGCAGTATAATTTAGTGTTAGAAGATTTAGCAACATTTAGCATACTTTACTATATCATGTGCCTTATGGGCAGATATTGTAATTTTTTTTTCAATGGCTATCAATAAAAAAATTCTATTTTAGAAAGCAAATGTGTGTTTTTATAAAGAAGAGGTTTCTAGTTCCCCATGTGTGGAACCACCCTACAATACAAACTGGATGCAGGGTTTCTGGCTTGGCTTTGAGGCTGCTGTGCAGAATTGCTGCATGCTCCCTGCCAGCTGCTGCCTTCCATCCCAGAGGTGGCAGCCTGGAAATGATGAATGAACTAATTCATACAGTCTGCAGCTATCTGAGTGTCAGAGATATACCTAATATGCATTACATAGGTCTAGATATTAGGACACAAACTAAATTTGGGTTACTAGCACTGAAAAGGCAAGGAATTGTACAGTTATCTCTTACCAGTAGTTCCCATGTTAAATACACCCAACTAAAGGTAAAATTTTCTGTAAGATTATCATTAATTAGTCTTTGTTCCTTGAAGATCTTGTAATAGTTTACCTCCTTCAGCCTAAGTGACTCAGCTGGCCAGAGAATGTGCTGTGTGAAGGGCTGGGCCAGAGCTGATAAGGGTTTATCCCCTTACTTCTGTGGACTTCACATCAAGCCTATAGCTCCTGTGAGGAGAGAAAAAAAATATGGGTTTTTTTAATACAGAAAAGGTTAATTTATGCTTAAGCTCCTGTTTCTGATCAGAGTAAATGTTGAAAGCTTTAAAGCTGATTACAAATTAAAATATCTTTGTCCCCAAATGCTTGCCTAACTTCAAACAGTTGGCTGCTGAGAGGGAGCTGCAGGGACAGGTGTGCTCAGAACTGACACCCATTTCAAGATCAGAAGAGGGCACTAGGGCTTAAATTATATTCAGCATAATCCCAGACAAAGAGAGAAGGAAAAAAAACCCAGTGAAAAGTGTCAGAAATAGTCTTTTGTTATTCCACTGCTTCTCTCTCATAAAGTGAGAAAGCAGGCAGGGCTGGAGGCCCGTGGGACCAGGATCTGTGGCAGCTCCAGCACAGCTCAAGGGGCAAGTTCTGCCACAAACATTTACAGCAGAGCCTCCAAGCTGTGGGACCTCACTGCCCCACCCCACCCCACCCCGCTCGGCTGAGTCTTTACACGCTGTTCCTCTGCTGGGCTCTGTGCTGGCAGCAAAGGCAAAGCCACCAGGGTGGCAGCTGCTCACCTGGACAAAGAGCTGCCCATCCTCCCTGCTGAGCACCGGGAAGGGGCAGGAGCTGCCCCTCCTGGGCTTAAGGGATACAGGGAATTTTACACTGCAGCTGAACGGTGATGAAAACCACACACCTCCCCAAAAAAGCCCCTTTGTGTCTTATTCTCAAAACAGAGTAATTGCATTATGATTGTTACGAGCTGTTAAATCTAAAGTGGTGTTTTGAAACAGCAAAAAATGAATTTTCATGGCACAGGACTTTGCCTAGATCGTGCATGTCCTGTGTTAAGGGGGTACATTCAGTGGTGGTGTGGAAACCACTCCACACTATGCAGTTCATATCAGCCAGCTCAGCTGCTTTATCTCCCTCTGCTGTCATTGCAGACAGGATTACCTGGACAAAGAGAACCCAAGGTTTCTCTGAAACCCCTTCTGCGTGAATATTTTCCTCACCTTTGGCTCTAAAGAGGATTTAGGAAGAACTGCACCACATAGTAGTTAAAATGGACATGTGGATATCCACTGTGTATCAATAAATCCATATAAATCTGAGTTGCAAGCCATACAGATAGCTGTACTAGTTAAAGCCAAATCATCCTGTGTGATAAAAGATAAACACAGAAGACTGTAATAGGAGAGTAATCAACACTTTCCCAGGTGTCCTTTCCCAAGTCCCAGCAATTTCTGGCTCAGGGACTTCAAATTAGATGTTGTCTTTTTTAGATATCCCTTGGTAGATTTTTCATGCATGGATTTCCTCCATCTTCCTCCACAGATGTAAAAAAGACCCAGAAGGAAATAAAGTGAATTAATTTTTCTGACATTCATTTCTATTGTCACCAAAAGGACCAGCCCCAGGGTTCATCCTTACCCCACACAGGGGCCAGCCCATGCAAGGCTGCTGAGGCAGAACCTGCTGGTTCCTGACACTGTTGAGATGGACATGAGATACATGATACACACTCTGACAATTTCAGAGAAGGCAAAAACATCTTTTATAGTACAAGGCTTCTTTTATAGAGCCTTTTGCACTGGTGCTGTGTTCCACTGGCTTCTAAGCTAACACCCCTCATACTATTGGCCACATGCTCCTGACACCCATCTAAAAACAGTTCTAAGTGAATAACAGCCTCCCTTGAGCAGCTGTGAGGTTTTTTTTCCTATTGTTTATGGTTCTTGCTCCTTGTTGATGTTGAGTTTCTCACGGGTATCTGACAATGTTGTCCAGGTCAATGTCTGAGAAACTTTCTGGCCAGCTGTCAGCTTCCAGAGGCTACAACTGCCTTACAGACATGAGTATGGTGTGCACTCCTTACTGCTGAGCATGAAACTCATGTCAATATCCCTCCTGAAAGTCCATATCCACCTAAACCACCCTAATGGGAACATTTGGCTTTAAGCTTCTAGGACTTGGAGAAATCAGAGAAAAGAAAAAAATCAGAAAGCCCTTTCAGAGGAGAGAATAAAATCCTTTAAAAAGGAGCACCTTGAACACAATCACTGTTTAAAAATACATTTACATCTTATTAAAATGGAAAAGTCAAGTACAGCACCAACCTTAGGAATCCACAAATTGTAAAAGCAGGAGGATAGAGATGGATGTGTAGCAATCTTCAGAGCACAGACAGCTGTCCTAAAACCAGTGTAGGGCCACTGCATTTTATCCTTCCTACTGGCCTTAACTGCAGCATATATTGAAATACTGAAGGATTTCTTTACTAGGAAAGTTGCATCCTAACAAGTTTTTCTGTCAACTCTGTAAAAGAATTATTGGATTCTATACTCTAAAATACCTGAATAAGGTACGTGACTTTTCAGTATAGATTGTATTAGGAATTCTTATTGTTAGCTTGCAATATATGTACATGTAAACAATGTGTATATTTAAGAGGCATCTCACAGTGAGCAAAAAATTATGCATCATGTATTTATTATCTAGTGTACATTCCTCTGTAAGCTGGAAGGAGAAAAATTGGGCTTATGCCTAGAAAAAAAGATATGCTGAACCCACTGAGAATAAGTCAAATTGCATTTTATAAGAACAAATTATGGGTACAAGAGACCATCTGTCTTCGGTTTCTTAAATGGTGCCTTTCAAAATGCAAGATCCCTACACTATTTTCTATTTAAAAAGTAATTATTATTGTGTTTTACCAAAAATTGAGTGAGGAAAAGCTGAATTCCTCATGCTATTTCAAAGATAGACAGGGACAGAAGGGGACTGGCTCATTTGTGTGTAAATCAGGAGCAACTTTACCAAAGGAATTATTAATTTGGGTAGAATGCAGAAAATAATAATAATTAAAAATCAGAGAAAAAAAAAACCATTCATATTTCTGAAGCAGCCTATGTTACAGCACCTCCCCACAGGCTCACCCTGACAAAGCTTATCAGTGTGGTTTTACAATGGGTTTGAGGGTAGCAGGTTTCTCTAACTAAAGTCATACCTTCCAAGATGACTGTACTCTCCCTTGGACCAGGAATTTTAAATCTTACTCAGCTTTTAGAACACTTTGTCAAGTCAGAACAGTACCTCTTCTGTTCCAGTGAGAAGGTGCTAACACTTGTCTTCTCAAACCTTAGGAAAAGATACACATCTGTAACACAAATATCAGCATGAGAGGAATCACGTGAACTTGGGAGGAAAGGGCTGGAAAGACTGAAGGACAAGGGGGTAAAGCTGCTGCATGTGCTGTGCAAGGGGCTTTCCCAGGAGACCTGGGCAACCCCTGCTCTTCACCTGCTATCAACCTGTGTGGATGCAGAGTATCAATTACAAATCAGCAACAGGACATGCAGAATTTCTAAAAGGTAAATTTGGTTTACATGGAAGACCTTGTCAGAGCTTTTTTTAACTCCTCACAATTGAATCATGACACCACTGAGGTTTTCTTCACTGCTATCCCAGACTGTTTTGGAGAGAAGTGATAGCCAATCTCCTTTTGCTTGTCTTTGCTTTTCAAACTCAAACAGTTGAGTGAATAACCTAAAAATGCAGATTATCATAGAAACACAAACAATGTTGTCTTTCATATAGGCCATTCCATGCTTACAGTACATTTGCCATTTTTATCTAAGGACCAAAATAAGAGCCCATGTCTAGCCAGAGTCTCCTTGTTGCCAGGACTCCCACCTCAGAATTAGTCAGGTCCCATGAACAAATCACTGAAATAAATTGTCCTACTGGACCCTGGTTCTTGCCATGCACAGTCACAGGCACGACAGCAGAGGAGAGTCTGATTCCGTGGATTAAAGGTAGGATCTCCCACAGGGATCTGAATAAGCAGTAACACCCACCAGAAATTTACTACAGTTATGATTCAGGATCTTGCCACCAACGCCTTGGAATGTCTGGATGTTTTAGCAGAGACATTGCAGGGGGCATACACTGTCAGAAATATCCAGAGGATTTCCTTAGCCAAGGAAAAGGAAGAAAATACTTAAGGAGGGTGTATCGGTCAAAATTACGCTGATGTAGCTCTTAAAATTTTGAAATTGGTCTTCCTACTCCACTGGTGTAAGGCTGGCCAGGAGAGAAGGATTCTTGATGGTACTTTAGGAGAAATTAAAGTGGAATTTGAAGTGAAGTAGCTAATATATGGCTAATGCTTGCTAACAATAGCAGCAAAAGTGTATGTTTAGTGCAAACATTTAAAACCTCGAGGGTAGACATAAAGGTGAGAGTCAATAGTGCCTCCATGAAGCTGGAAAGTAAAAAGACATAAATGGGTATTAATGTTATTTTTAAAAAAACAAAATTATACTAATGCAGATGTAGAATAAAAAACACAGCAATTGAAAAAATAATTAGGATAAAAAGTGTGGCAGTTTAGTGGGATTGGTTTGCTCTTTGAAAGTCAATAATAAAAAATCACTGCTTTGAAAAGGAAGGACAGGTTCACTAAAAGGCAAACGCTTATTGCTTTTATTTTAAAAAGCATGCAAAACAATTGGGGAAAGAAGAAAGCTAGGGGTGTATTTTGGGGGAATATGTCATACCCCAGACATTAAATGGGAATAAAGACCACATGATTTCAAACTAGGACTTTTATAGACATGAGATACATATTATATATCTCTTGGAAAAGGGACAGTGATTTTATAGATCTTCCTTTAAATTTAGACCTTTGGTATTTTCAAGTATTGAATATACCATCAGGAAAGGTTAGGAGCAATGTGCCAGCCTCACTGATATCATCCATTTCTATCTGATCAAGCCAGTAGCAGATTGGACACAGATTGATCAGGATAAATTTGTATGGAGTTCAGCTCTCCCTGGAAGAAAGCACTACATGAAGTTAAACATGGTTTCATGGTATTAGGAAAAAATTATGAAAACAGAACAGAAAAGCAGAGAAATGCTTTGAGACAGTCAGCATTTGTAAATGAAGGAAGTGATAAAAATGGTGCAGGAATTGCCCTAACACCCAGCACTGAACCTTTTGGGCACACTCTGCTGCCAGGGAGGACACTTCAGTACTGATTGCTGCAGGATTGCTGGACATGCACCTATCAGAATTCCCCAGGAAAGCATCCCAGCTCCCAATAATGCCAGCAAAGGAGACATGAGGACATGACCTGCTCCTTTTGGTATGAGCACTGCTCTCAGAGCACAGTGGGGATCTGGATTGAGGGTTTCATTTAGTGCCAGCTTGTGCACAGCTCTCCCTAATAACCATCCAAGTGACCAGAGCATCCCAGGATGGTGCCTCTTTAATTATAGACGATGCTTTTCCAAAGGCAAAAAAACTACCACCACCCACCCATCCCAAATCCAAACCAGACTGCAACCTTGGGGAATTTACAATAAAATAAAACCATAGCTAATTTTTAACAGATCAGTGCTCTATCTTTTCAAGCCTTGTGTAGCAGCACATCATTCACTTCACCTTAATTTCACTATTATATAATAGTTTGCACCATTGTAATTGTCTCTCTGAAAATAGATCCCAAAAAGATTCAGAAAGGCATCTCTTTACCCAGTGTACTAACTGTGCTTATTGATGTGAGTTGTAGAATAATTTGCATGACAGCTATTAAGATATTCTACAGCCAATTTATAATCTTCTGTTTTCATGGTATAGAAAACAAATATTTTCATGAAAGAAGGCCAACTTATTTGACTGTATGGAATTTTACCTTGGGGCATGACAACTTTCCTTTTTAAAACATCAAATTAAGACATCTGCAGACCTCAAAAAGAAAAAAAAAAAAAAAGAAAAAAAAAAGTGAAAACCCCTCACAGCTTCTGCTTCTCTGTGGATGATATTGAGAGCTGTCACATCACACTGCAGTCACAAGTGTTCCCCATGCACAGCACACCCCAAACAGCATTTGAGGTGACTGAATGGAAGAGTGCACAGGCTCACTCAATATGCTCCTTCCTTTAACCACAGAATTTACTGCTTGTAGCAACAGCTAAGAGAAACATTTAAATTGTGGTTTTTACTGAAGTGCATCACTAACCAACAATTCTGCCATAAGAAAAACTGATTACATAAAGCCATAAAGCATTGCAGCATAACAATATATGGAATTAAGAAATTAAAAAGTAGTTAGGAAATCTCACCAAGACCTTGGTGGAATTAAGACAAAATTTTACAAATTGAGGAGCCAGCACTGAGACTGGAAGTTTTTAGAGGGAGGGCAGTACATTGAATTGGGTTTTGTAAGGCAATGCTCATCCATAACTCAGGAAATGTTTTTGGTGAGCCTCATGGGGCAGAGACAGCTCCTTCCACCCTGCAGGCCACAAGTCTCAAGTTTCACACAGTGCTCACAATAACCATGAAGGACACTGTTAAAAAAATAAGTT
>VZTR01018466.1:323879-339446 GCA_013400775.1 Chaetops frenatus | reverse complement strand
AAAAAAAAAAAAAGTAGAGGTTCACAAGTTTAATACTATTATTTCCTCCTTGGCAATGACTTCCCTCAGCCTTTTTAATAAAAAGCAGAAGTGTTATAGAATATACATGGAAAAAATCACCAGTGCCAGATGAAAAGAACTCTGAGTAAGTAGCACTCCCAGTTTAGCAAATTGTAAAGGTCCAGACTTGTTTGAAGCTGAGACCCCACAGACAACAAGCTGCTTTCAAGTGCCAGCATTAGCCCTTCTCCTCCCGCCCTGGCTGCCCTTTCTGGGGCTATTTCTATAAATGTAACAAGATGTTAGATTGCCAAGATCACCAGTCAGAATGCTTCAGGTCCTGTCATCTACTGGGAGAAACATTTGGCCACAAACTTTCATCAGTTTAGATGTTTTGACCATGAAGTCACGGGCAGCATCACCCTGGGAGTCCTATTTGTAGCTCTTGTGCTTCACTGTAAGGTCTTGAATTAAAGGTAAAAATTACTTCAGTTCTTTTATACACACTAGAAAACTTGTTGAAAAAAAGTCGGTTCAGTTGATTTTTTAGAGCAAAAGGAAATCAGGCATTCAGAGTGCTGCCTTTTAACAGTGAAAGGAGCTTTTATTCTTTTTATAAATATCATATTTTATATGAGGTTTATAAATGTACTTGGCAAAGAAGTTCCATCCAAATGTTAGCAATTTCATATCTTTCATTTAAAGGATATTGACCTAGTTGATTTGTAATTAATTGCAGGCTTTTTTCCCATTAGCTTATCGATTGAGGAGTCTGCAGTGCATTCCTGACTGCATTATAAATTACAGCCTGGCTTCCAGGGTACATTTGGTTGCAGTTAATTCCAATTGTCTACATTTTTCACATTGTAAGAGTTACCTGCTCTACATCTTGCCAAACCATATCCCTTACAGTAGAGAACTACAGGTCCTTTGTTTTTGTAGATCTGCCTCTATTAGTAATAAATCCAATTTTCTGCTTATTCAGATTTAAGAATGCAACAGTGAAAACCAAAAATGCTTTCATTTGCATGGTCTCAAAAAAGGCCTCAGCCAAAGCCCATGAAACCTTCTGGAGGTTTTCCATTCATTTCAGAGAGCTTTGGATCAGTCCCCCAGCTGAGTAGGTTGATGCAAAAGCAGGCTTGAAGATCATACTTTTAAAAAAGCCCCACACCTTCAAATTGTTATTTAAAAAATAAAAATCCTTTACTGGAAGGTCAATAAACCTAGCAACAGTATAAAAATTAAAACCTTAACTAAAATGAAAGCAAAACATCTAGGAAAGAGGTAAATTCCAAATGTGTTCAAAAAGATGGAGACATTAGAAAACAGCATTGGTATAAGCTTGTTTTTCAGTAAAGGTAATTTCTCATACTAAAAACCCCAAACCAAAAAAAATTGCTCTTATTTAGCACTTAGCTGATTTCATAGTAGTGGAGTTCAGTAATATGCACTGAAATTCACACGTAATCCACAACCAAAAAAGAAACCAAACCAGAAGTCCAAAATTGGTAAGAAATTATATTAAAGGAAAAGTAATTTATTCTAGATTATGGTGGGAGAGAACAGTATCACACTTTAATTTTTTTTAAGGACCAAGTCAAGAGCAACTCTCATTGAAAAACATGGAGCCATTTCCTTTTCTGTTCCAGAAGGTGCAGCTCTGATTGTTGGCTGTAGGCACAAATGTGTGTCCTGAGCAGCACCTCTGTCAAGCACAGACTCAGCAGCCCATAATTCTATTTTCGACATTTAGAAATTAAGCTGCTTTCCCCAAAATGCACCTCCTTGGCACTACAAACTCAACGTCCTGAAAATTAAAGGAGTTTCAAAGTATCTAAATTACTGACATGTTCAAGTCATTATCAAGAGGGAACATCTCTTAGAACACTGGAATTATGATCCATTCTGGCAAACACTGAAGCACTGCATTTCCATCAGAAATGGGAAGGTTTCCGAGGCCAGTCACATTTTAGAGGTCCATCTACTCTCTCTTGGTCCTCACAGCAGGATTTCTATGAAAAACCCAACCATGGGGGAGAAACTGATCTCTTGCTTTTATAGAAAGGTTTTCCAGCAAACGAGATAGAATTAAACTAGAGAGGATAAACCCATCCCAGCTGTAAAAAGCCTGCCTCAGAGAGGGTTTCTGTGCCAGCACAGGCTAAACCAGTTGCTAAAACAGAAGACAGCTCAACTCTAGAGAGTTGTTTTACATTTCTTTCAGAGTCTTTGCCAGCAGAGCAGTATCAATTTAAAGGCTCAGCTGCTTTGCTTCCTGGACAGCACAGCTCCATCCCTGACCACTGTTCAGCCTGGGCACTACTGGGTCCCCCATGTGCAAATTCCTTTAGAGCTGACAGAGTTGCCCTTGCACCACGAGCACAGCCAGGCCCATTCACTGCTCACTCCTGCCAAGCAAGCACAAGCAGCACAACCAGAAAAATTGCATCTGCTCCAAGGGCTTCTCCTCACACAAATCTGCCTGACAGGGATCAAACTCCCCATCAAACCTGGCTTGACACAGCCCTGCCAGCAAACATCTGTAGCAGAGACATGGCCTAAAAGTCACTGCTTTAAAGGGAAAGGCCACCAGCTGAGCCTGGCTTTCTCTTTGATCTTTTTGAGTGTTTATATCAAAGCAATCCAAAGGGCCTCAGATGAAGGGGTTGTTTCTGCACTGAAAAGGCAAAAACCGAAACACAAGAGGAGGTGAGGGATGAAGTACAGATGCACACACAGCACCCCAACATCCCCCCACCCCCCCAAAATAAAGGGGGGTTTGGCAGTATTAATTTTATCTTGGGTGCCTGTAACTGGCTATCTAAAGACCAGCCACGCTGCTTATATAGGACCCAAAATGTCTGTATGCATCTGGCCAGGGATTACATGTCCATATGTGCAACCAAATCATTAATTAAATAACTTTTTTTTCTTCTGCCACTCATCAAATTTCTTTCAGAATGGTATCAGTTAAGATGTTTGCACAGATGGTGGGTTCCAACAGCAAAGACTAAATACCACATACTCCAGACACACAATGTAAAACTACCATGACACTGTGTTAGTTCAATCTATGCACCTAATTGTTTCAAGCCCTTGAAAAATGTTGCTGTTTAAACTATAATTTATGAATGGTCTCAGGGTAATCAGTGGCTGCAGTCAGCACAAAGTCATTGATCAAGCTGGATCCACTCACCCTGTTTGGACAGAGGCTCACATGCTGTGATGAGCTGCTGGGCAGCTTCTCTGTTCCTGAGTGGAAATTCCACCAGCTCATGTCTGCTCCTTTTGCAGTGCACCAGCTGAGATCAGACAAAGATATGCTGAGATGTGTTCTCACACAGCCTGAAGCAACCCGAAATAAGGATTCTGGATATCTGCAAATGTACACTCATTATCACACAGCAATTTCTGTTTACCTAGAGACCCTTGTCCCTTTCTCCAAGGCAAGCCAGCCAGCCCTCGCAGGGAATGGTGACCTTGACACACATTAATTTGTCAGAGCTACCATGCCTGCTGTTATTCCCTGGAGGAAACAGATAGTACTGACCACAGTTCCTCAGGGGATGGGCCGTGTCTCCTTGGAAAGCAAAACATTGCCACTGCCAAAATAGTAAAAAAAGGGTCTTTTAGAAAATCAATGACCAGACTGACTGGGTGTTTTCTCCTCCCTTCCACAACATGGAGAAGAACGAGACAAACTCCAACTATCTCCTGAGGGGGGTAGAAACTCATAATCCTTTAAAGCAAATACTTAGAAAAACAGAAATCCCCAGCAGAGTTCTCTTGTACACATTTATTAGCAAGACTAATCTTAGCTTCTTAATTCCCTGATTATGCTTTCGAGGGATAAGATGAGGGTTTTAGTTTTCTTGGCAGTCCCACTGAAAGCTGCCAGGATGAAGAACAAGAAAGGCCATTTCAATACCTCAGCAAATGGCAGAGGCAGCCTACCAAACACTAAGACAGACATGATGCAAAATGATGGACAGAACTAATCCCCCCCAGCAAACTGAAAGAGAGGGCTGGTCCATATCCACCTCACAATCTTTTTGCTTCTGTTACATCCCATGTTGCCTTCTATCTTTGCTCCTCAGCAGTCTAATAGTGTCCCTGTCCCTGCTCCTGGCCATTTCCATTGAGCCACCCCTGTCTCTGAAGCACAGACAGACACACTGACATCTCACACAAGCACCTCTCAGAAAGCAGAGCTGAAGGTCTGCTTTGCACTGCCAGCCACTCACCTTGCTCTGATCTATCACCCCCAAAACCTTTCTTCAAAATGCTTTTGTGATGTGCACTTACCATTAGAGAAACTAAACCAGGCTTACAGAACCCCTGACACCTGAGCTTTGATTAATTACTAGAGGCTAACTTAACTCATGCTTGAGAGTGAAGTATCCTTAGATAGCTCATAACTGGTTATTTTTGTAATGAACTTTTTTTATTTACAGCATCCCTACTGAAATCCTTGATGTTTCACCCCAGTGCATGAACAGTAAATACCTTTTTTTTTTTCCACTCACTGTTTTTGACACAGACAAGCTGACTACCAGTGAGCAGCATTAAGCCAGGCTTCTCAGCTGTGTAACAGGTATTAAGATGAAATCACAGCTGCATGGGTTTTGGTTTACAAATATCCTTCTCTGGGTGAGGGGAAGGACGAATTAGGCTTAGTTTCAAGTGACATCAATTGAAAGGATTGCAAACACAGTGTGTTAGGTCAAATATACAATCACTCACTAGAAAATGCTTATACCTTTAGTATGCTTGAAAAATCAGTCTAATGGACTATTTCAGTGGCAATGGCCTTACTTGTGCATGCAGAGCACCACAAAGGATACAGGTAAACTGCCTGGTTTAGATGAAAGAACCTTAAAAAAGGCCAGAGGTGCAGACTGTTTACAGATGGCTCACAGCAACATAGCTTGTGCTGGTCAACCACAAAAGCATAAACTATATTAATTCACTTTAATGTAGTAGCTGCATGATTCATCCTAAAATATTTATCAGCTGGTTTTCCCTCATCCACAAGAACAAACATTTGAGCAGATTGCATTGGTTTAACTGAAAGGATTTTATGCAACATTTTAGTGAAATTAATGCTTCCAGACAAGATTCTTCTGTTTGTGACTGTGACCCAAAGACAGTATGATTCAGCATTCCCTTATAAAGTTAATTAATTGGCCTTCATTCTAATTTGTCATTTTATCAGAGACAGACAAATAAAACACTGGGGTGGAAAAGAAACACAAAGAAAGGGAAAAAAGGGAAAAAAGGGAAACCTCTTCCAGAGAACAAAGTACATTTTATGTTTTGGTTTTATTAACCAAATATGTTTAAGCTATAGCCAGTNGAAAAAAGGGAAACCTCTTCCAGAGAACAAAGCACATGTTTTGGTTTTATTAACCAAATATGTTTAAGCTATAGCCAGTAGAGCTGGAAAGTCAATACACAGCATTCATGTCACCAGTGATGCACACCTCACTTCTCCAAAGGATGATTAAATGGGTGTAAATATCCACTGGGATATTTTCAGTGTGACATCTCTGCCATGACTTTATCCCAAACACAGAGTCTCAGCTTTCAGGAAACATGCCACTTCTTAACTCAAAGGCTTCAGAAAGACTCAATGGCAGTCCAGATAGAGCAGGAATTTCAGAGATAGTTGCATCCACCTGGCTCCATGGGGTTTTCATTCCCTGGAACGTATCATAACAGTGCCAAAGCTGCACAGGCTATGAATAAAGAGCAGGTCTGCAAACACAGACTGCTTTGGGCCTTCCCTGGCACTCTCTGCACTGCTGACCAAGGAAATTTTCAGTGACAGGAAAATGCAAGTGGCTGAATGGAGTCAGATCCTTCTCACTGCAGAGGAGAAGTAAAGCAGTATTACCAAGGGCAAGGCAGCTGAAGCAGGGGCATTTCAACTCATTAGACTTGTGCTATTATATTCTTAAATGATTCCCAGAGAAGTGGAAAATCAGACAAAATTATGACAGGCAAAGCCTGTCTCCTGCTCAGAAATCCAAGAGCCAGTTTAACCATATCTGACCTATCTGGCATGGTTTTTGTGGCAACTGGTGTATATAAGTCACCTTAATGTCAAGGGTGTGGGGGTTTTTTTTAGGAGTGGATTAATTACTTGAATCAGATCATGCTTCCATTAATAAAACACATAGTCCATAAAATGATTAATTAATGTAACTAATATCAACAACCTCAAGAGCCTATGTGTCAAAGGCAAACCAATCATTCCTTCCTTTGCTCTTTAATGTATTTATGGTCTTGTCCAGAGAAGGAAAACAGTCAGTAAAGGAGAAAGCTATAAATAGTAATGGGCAAGCAACTATAGTAATTTATTTTTTACCATGGTTAAGAATTGAAGCATTTAATACTAGAATTAGTCCATATTTAAACAAAAAAAAACCCAAACAAACAAAAAAAACACCCCACGAAAAAAGAAACCAAGTGGGGAGAAAGAAAAAGTCTTGTCAATCCCTACTTTACTGTGAACAAGCTGACCTTTGGGGAAAAAATCCTGGGTCTCTTGGAATGAGACCAGCCTGGATTTCTATCAAAGCATTGTCAGTGACGTTTTTAGTGGTAAACCATTGGGATTTTAAAAAATATATATATATAATAAATATCATAACTTTACATACATATATATATTATATAATATCTACTCTATACATGCCTGAAAAAAATTAACCAGCACAAGAATTTGGAAGCATAGAGGACAAAACACCTATGTTTTTTTGAAGCAATACCTTCACACAGTTTAGTCAGGAGGAGTGCATGTTGATAGGGTGGTGTCCACAGCTGAAAACCTTACTCAAAACTCAGCACAGGAGTGCTTTGTGCACTGCCCAAGGCTCAAAGATCATAATGGCATTCACCTCCAGAGCAGAATTCCTCCACAAAGAGATCTGAAAATACTCCCCCAAAAGAGGCTCTAATCTGAGCCCTGAAATGACAGGAATCTCACCACTACTTGAGGACAATTTGTAGTTGGCAGGACAATGCCTTTACAAGAAGCTATTAAAATAGATGCTGCAGTACTGGGTTTTGCTATAAAAGCAAGTGAACTTGATCACCAATTTAAAAGTGTGTTCACAATTGCTATTAGATATTTACCAAGAACCTTTCACCAATTCAAAACAAATTAATCCTACACAGAACAAAGAGCTCCTGTATCAGCTTCACAGAGGCATATGACATGTTCTCATCATGCACATGAACAAACAGGAAAGAACAGATTTATTGTGCACTGGGATTTTTGCTATAAATTAAAAGGCTATTCCCTTTTATATGTCATGTGTATTTAATTTCACTCCATAGGGTAATCCACTGAGAATTCAGAGAGTGCCAAGATCTACTTTTCCCGTTCCTTTTATTTCCTTAGGCAAATATCTAGAATTAGAGACAGAGAAAAGATGAAAAAAAAAAAAAAAAAAAAGAAGGCCAAGGGAAATACAGAGGTCCAAGAAAGAAAGACCAGTCTAAACAAGGATTTTTCCTGGTCTATGCAAGCAGCGCTGATTATTTATAACAGGCAAAGGCATCTGTCTTTGATTATGATTTCATGTATACTGAGGATGGTGGTGAGCTCAGTGTGTGCCAGAGAAGACTGTCATCCTGCAGTTTGAAATTCCAGTGAGAAAAACTAATCTCTCTCTCAGGGAGAGCCTTCTACCTTTGACTAACTGAAGGACAAATGGAAAGAGCTTTTGTGCCAAGAAAAACAAAACCACAAGCTATTACAGAATATAAGGAAATCAGATTTAATTTGCTAGCAGAGATAGAGTCAAAGCTCACAAATTTTACTGAAATAACCTTTGAAGTGTAACTGTTCAATGGTATTTCAACTAGTTTAAATTTGAAACTGAAGAATCCATATGATGGAAAAGATCATCTTTCCTTTCTTCAAACCTTTATTTTGTAGGCTACAAACAGCCTTTGGTTTTGTGTTCTTTGAGAAGCATATGCACAGTGGCCTTAGGGAATAAAAGCAGCCCAAAAAGGCACCAGGTAAGTAAAGCAGGAGGATACCCACAGGACACACATAAATCTGGGAAAAGCACTCCACCATCTCTCAACTCATGACAAGATGTTCCAGTCTAACAATCTATTAAACTGGCATGTAAAACATGAAACCTGCTGAATCTGTGTATTATAGTCCCTTTCAATGAAAATAGAAACAGCTGGACCTCTTCAGCTGAGCCAATCCACTGGAGGAGGGGTAACAGCAGCCAGAGCACCTCACAAGCAGAGCTTTTCTCAGACAGGGAAATGGGTGCTATTTCAGTGCTGTCCCTCTTGAAAGGGTGGAAATTACATACTACAGTGACAGCAGCAAAAACCATCAAGACATGTGACACTTTGCAGCCTGAACAAGTGCTCTGAGCATTTGTTTCATTTTCTAGGGCTGAGAGAAGCAGCTTCCAATTAGTCATTCTTGTCCTTCAGGACACCCCATCCCTGCCTGAGATCAAATGAGCAAAGTACCAAAAAGTCTTCAGGACTTCTTTCTTCTCACTGCCAGGTACATCAGCAATAAGCGTCACTTGTTCCTCTCTACTCATTTAAAACATTATCTTGTGCCTCAGTTACAATCAGAAACTCTTTCCTGCCTTTTAAAAAAGCCACCAGCCACCCTAACTGTGCTACCAATAGTGCCAAAAAGGACATCTGCTGATTTGATGGACAAGCTACGGTTAAGAGTCATCTGAAATCTGTACAGCTTGTCAAGAAGCAAGAGCTGACAGCATTTTTGTTGACACATTTCCTCAAAGTAATGTGCAGTCTTAGAGATTTGATTTTGAAATACTCCGCATTTGGAAGTTGCCAAGTGATAAGATGCCACTTGCACAGAAATTCCATCTTTTTTGTTTCACATCAGGTTGAACAAACTAGAAGGAAGGAGTCTAGATAATTTTTAATTATGGTGGCAGGGTAATTATGGAAGTTTAGCCACTGGAGTAGAATGCTCTCCAAGAAAAGCTGTTTTATTGATTTATTGGCTACATCTGGTAACATATATAAAAACTATAAAATCACATTAAATTATTTTTCTTCTAGTAGCTAGTCTTTTAAAGTCTCTCATTTAACACACTCCATTAAAGAAGAGAACATAAATACCAGATAAAATAAGAGAACTCCAGTCAGTAATCACCATTGCATTTCTCCAAATAATAGAGCTTCAGGCCTGAGCCTAGACTGTTGATGTAACTGGGATTTTTGCCATTTCAGTGCCACTGGAATGGGATCAGACTTGGGGTTGGTTAGTTACACTAATAATGATAATGAATGATAATTTCTATCAGGCAGCCTGGGTTAGCAGGGACTGCTGTCACATTCTTTTCTGTACCTGACATTGTGCTGAGAAATTACTATCACTGAACAAGCTGACTGAGGGCAAGTATGATAAAAGAAAATGTCAAACTGAATCTAAACTATTTTCTTATTCTCTCACTTCATGTCCCTCTTTTAGAGCATACTTAACCCCTCTGATTTTATTTTCAGACCACAGCATTTCCTAGTCCAAACGCCCCTGCCATTTCTCAAACCATGCCCAAAATTTCTTTCAACTCCAAAAATGGAGGAGGAAACGGCTTAGAAGATTCACAAAGGACAGGGCATAAATATTGAAACTATTTATTTATTTATTTATTGACAGTGATTTTAGTGATGGCTGCAACACACCCTGTAACCCAAATTTATCAGGAAAGCTTGTTCAGCATTTTAAGACTATTGGTTTCTCTAAATACCCCAAATAGGGCACTTTAAGGCCAAAAAATTTCTAAGGGCATTAAAGTATTTTTTAGAATGCCCAGTAGCAGTATGCATTAAGTTTCCTTTGCACATTTCATAATTCGACTTCATATTACTTTCTTTATTGATTCCTGTGTGAGAAGAGAAATCAAGTAAAGCATCTGTTTCCCTCTTCAGGACAAAGTCCCAGTAAGAGGAATCCAGCATTCATTTTTTGGAAGGCCTTAGCTGGAGGGTTTTTATCCTTTGGGTATATAAAAAGACCATTTCTCAGAGAGCACAGATAAAATTTCAAAACCAGCAGCACTGGCTTCTCAAACAGCAATGAACATTCTCAGCTATGGCAGGCATTCAGAATCTCTTACAGACTTACCTTTGCAAAGCCAGGTACAAATGGAGCTTCCAGACCTAAAACCTGCAGCTGAACAACTTAGAGGTTAAATGTCAGTGTCTAGAAAAAGCAAAAGGCTTAACAATGGTGGAGTACCTTACTCAATGCCCAAGTATAATAATAAGGCTAAAAAAAAAAAAAGAACAAAAAATAAATACTAACCAACATTATCAGGTGCTCTCTCATTTAACAAAGAGCAGGCAGGGAAAATTTTTCACACTTGTACTCTTACCTTGCTAATTCCTTTATTTATATCATTAGTTTTTAATCTCTGATAGTCAGAGGTGTTTTAAGCTTCATAACGTGGTGAGGTAAACATCCCAAAACTAGGAAGTTACAGGCTGATATTTGGAAGGATGTGTTAAATGCCCAAACCTCTCAGCCAGGTCTGAGAATAAGCCCCAGCCTGGGTCTCTAGAGAAAAAGTGTTCATGGTCTCTGTGAACACAAATGTGTTTCAGAGTACCACACCACATGGAAATACTTACAGTCCTGGGAGAACAAGAGCTCAAAGAATGCACCAGCAAGAACATTCTGGGTCAGGATGGCACCAAGAGCAAATGAAACACGTTGAGAGTTGTAGGGGGCATCCCCAGGCTCAGGCTCAGTGAGCTGCTGCTGCCCAGGTGCACAGAGCCTTTTTTAGCACAGCCAAACTCCAAATATCTGGGCCCCAGAGAAGCTGAAGTTCACTCCATGCTCAGCCCCTGTTGAGGCTGGGGTGGGTGGGGTGTGACAGGAATTGCAGCCTCTGCTCCCCCTCTACCTCTGCCCCAGGCTGCACCTGCCAACACCAGTGCTCAGCACCACTGACCACGGGGCAAACCTGGTGACCTGGAATAGAAAAAAAACAGCAAAAGCCAACCTCATGCCAGGACACAGAGGTGTTTCCAATCACCACCAATCTAATCTGGATCAGAAGCCATGACCCCACATTTCCTCTCTCTGTTACCTGGTGATTCTCCGTGATGGGTGTGACATCAATCAAGAGTCTGACACCCATCCCATCCACTCCTTATGACAGGTGATCCCACTCAGGAAAATTTGTACCTGGAAAGAGAGGTATGGTTGCCTCTCAATAAATTGGATGACTCCTCCTCATTTCCCCCCTCTGGGTTTTTCTCTCTCTGGAATTTTTTATGTGAAATCTCTCAGTTAAATGCTGCCTATTTTCTTAAATGGTAATACATGGAGATACTCCATGGACAAATGTGGAATGAATGTGAATTCTGGTTCAAAACTAATACTCATTGTTACTCATAAAAACTGACAAAAATCTCAGATATTTATATGATCAGGAATTTCATTAGACACAACTAGAATTAACCTGTTGTTCTGAAGTGATACTTTTGATCACTGTAACTTTAAGGAGTGTGTTTGCAGTTCTGCTCAACTGAACACTTAGGAAAAAGTGAAAAAATATTGCTTGCTATGTCAGACTCACTAGAATGGGATTTACAATGATAAAATTTCCATTATGTTCAAAGTCATCAGCAATCAGTCAATGGGACAGAAGAAATGTGGTCTATACTTTTAAACAACATATCTAGGTTATTTCTTCTTGTCTTTAACACAGACTTGGTGCAAGAAAGGTAAGAAGGGATGTGTGGTTTCAGCATCACAGACAAACCTGGCTTGGATCTGCAGAAATACAAAACAATGATTTGGTCAATCAATTTTAAACTAAATAACCACATGTCTTTTAAAAATTAGTAACAGCACTTAGTAAAATATCATTCAAGCTTAATTATACAGTAACATTCACAATTGGGTGAATTTTTCTAAAATTGGGTGAATATTTGTGCATGACTCATAAAAGCCCTGCAAATCACAGCCAGCTCTGGAAACAGTGACATAGCTACACCAGCATTTCGCCTCTGCCATGATGAGCTTTAACTATGTAATTATTTCACACTTCAAGTGATTTGCACATGTTGCTTGTGATCCTAGGAGCCATAAGTAGTAACATATGAGAAATTATAAGGCTCCTCAAAGCTAGATGTCTGCAAGTAGCAGGAACAACAGAAAATCCTTAGAAATCTTGTCAGAGCTGAAACATCATTTTCCTGCAAGAGCAGAACAACTCTTACTGAGTTCAATCTTGCCCTTTTTGGATATTCTCTTTTAACAAGATGCACCTCTGCTGAGGCCTGAGCAAGATTAGCTCTCCACACTCAGATAGACTGAACTGCTCAGATTTAAATTGGTGTCACTGAAAGCTGGAAGTGTAAAGACAGCAGAACGTAATTTGAGGTTTAACAACGAATAGAAAACAAGGAGATGCTTTTCATTGCATTAGGCATATTAAAGACTGAAGATTTACTGCACACACATACTCTCTGGAAATGATCAATTATTCTGCTTTGGTTAAAAAACCTGCAATTGTCTTTGCAAAACAAATCATTAGCTTTGCATACAATCATACTGTGTAGCCACATGAAAATAAATTATATTTTCTGCTTGCATTTCTATTGCAGATTTAATTGATGTAACAGTGCAGAAAACGGAGACAAAATTTTATTTCTTCTGCCTTTTAATTACCATCTGCTAACATAAGATTACATTTCTTAAAGTGACTGGATCTACCTGCCAGCTGAATTTTTCGCCTGATTTCCTCAAGCTCTGGCAGCTGCCTTCATTATTGGTGAAAATGGCATGGCAAAGCTAGCATGAAAAATGAGGCTAAGCACCTGTCACTTCATTTTTCTGCAAAGAAACAAAGAAAACACATGAAGCTCTCTGCTCTGCACCATCTATACTCAGCAACAATTTGCTGCAAATAGAATAAAGCATCAGTTTGTTCTTGCACAGAGGAAGAAGCATGACATATAAAAGCACCTCTAGCAACCTACATATTTATGATAATCAGAGAAGATAAATGTCTGAATAAACAGTGCATGGAAATAAAACAATGTGTGTTTCTCTAAGTAGAATCGTCCCCTAAATACCAACTATTTGGTGATGAGAGCTTTACTGTTGAACTTCACCTCACAAGCTGCAGAGTCAAGCCTCTTATTATTTCCTTCCACAGCGCAAAGAGCCTCCTATTATAGCATGAATCAACCAGGTACTAAGCACATTAAGCCCATGAGTAATCTCACTGCAATCACAAGTGTTTGGATGCTTCAGTATTTTCTAGAAATGAGCCCTTGATCTCTATGGAAGATGGCTAAGACTTGATGGGTTTCAAGCCAGTGCCTGCTGGAAAAGGTAACCACCACATCAGAACCAGCTGTCTGAACATCCTTTAAAACTTGTCAGCTTTTACGAGTGGGAGAACTCACCTGAAAAGAACCCAAGAATGGAAACTATGGAGGAGGGCAAAGAAAAAGACATAAAGAGCACATTATAACAGCTTGTTTCTATTGAATTTTTCTGCTTCATCACAAAATAAGAGTAGTTATGTCAGGTCTTCTTTTCTGAAAGCAAAATAACCAGTTCAGGATGCCTGAAGCAGTGCTAATGTAGCTGAAGTGAAACCAGGGCTGGATCCCCTATTTCCCTCAAGCTCAGAGTGAATGTTTTGGCTAATTTGTACCAGGTCTTATCTGCACCCTCCCCAGCCTACAAAGCTACAGCAGAGGGGCTCTGGTTGCCTGAGAGGAAAAAGAGTGAATCCATGAGATAATTCCTCAAACAAGTGCAAACCCAAGGTGGAGGACTATGAGCAGATTCTGCTACGACTGAGTCACAACGTGGTTTTTCCAATGTGTGCAATATCTGGAATCACCTGCCACCTAGAAGAAATTTTACCTCCACTAAAGTACATCAATTGTGAACTGTGATGGCTCTTAAGAAATACACTGCACAACCAACAGGAACTTGTACCTGCAGAAAGTACTGGAGTAATGGAAATTTTTGGCCGAGAGTTACCTCCATGGTCTAGAAATACCAAGAACTAAATAGTGACACAAGATGTTGCTGATTTTGATTGAAGATAATTTTCTGCCAGGCTGGATGCAGAGAACAGCACTGCCTACTGTGCACAGTGACAGTTAAATCCTGCAGATCATAATAAAATAAAATACATAGATTTGATGTTTCTGTAATTGTGTTTTCTATTGTGTTTTTTCCCCCCATCCATTATCTTATTTTCTACCAAATTTTTGAGAGTGCATCTGCAGATGATTTTGCTGAAGTGTGGCATGAACAATGAACAATCTTAATTTAACAAATGGTCCAGCAGTTGTCTAAAGAAAAGGCCTCAATTTATCAGATGCTGAAGTTTGTTTATACAAGGTCACTGAAAGACTTTGCAAAAGATGCAAATCTAAGGTAACCCTTATTTTGAACTCTCAAATAATTTTTTCCAATCAGAAAGACCCTCATTGGCTCAATTTTAACCTTTCTTTCCTTCTCTTCTTTTTTTTCCCCCAGCAGAGGCACGTGAAACAAGACTTTATATTATAGACATACTTGCCTTTGTTCAATGAAGTTACTGTAGTCATCCTCTAATCCAAATGATCCATGAGAAGCCAAATCACCTACTTTGAACAAGAGTTTGGATCTATGTCTAAAAAGGGTCCAAAGTACTCACTCTGTGAGATTCAGTTTTTATACAAAACAGAAGTTGTCCTGTTTTCCTTTGGAAATGAATATGTACATATCCAAAAATGGAATTTCTTTCCCTCTGCTTCACCAAAAGAAAGATTTTTAGAAGGAAAAACCATGAAGAGATCTGAAATTTTGGTAATCCTGGAATGAATAGAAGTGTTTTTGGGGTAAATATATAATTTATTTCATCCATATTTATGGAATGATAATTGAAATTTTTTGCATGACAATCTTTGATGAAATTCACTTGAGTATCTAGTGGGAAGTGTGAGGAGCCTTATTGGTTTAATTCTTTCTAAAGACACTTCTAAATTTTGTGAGACTGGGGCAGAAATATCACACCAATTAATAATGAATTTCCAAAGAAATCCTTAGCAGTACATTTTAGCACTTACAGCACTGAAGAGTTCAGATCAGGGTCAGATAATAGCAATGCTATGTGGGCTGTTGTTATCTTCCCTTTATAATTAGTGTGTTAAAATACACATTGTAAAGCTTGCAACAAAAAAAAAAAAATTACATCTGTTAGCAAGTGCCAGGCTGCAGCAATCTCGCCCAGATTTGCAATGATATGTAGAGTTGTGTCATGCAGGGACCTTGATCATCACACGTTTCTTACAACAAAAGGCAGGATTTGGTCGCTGCTTGGGGTGAGAAATTGGCAAATGCAGATGTTGCAGGCAGCAAAAAGGGGAGTTCAGTAGGTGGCAGCCTTCCCTTGGAGTTGGTGTGGAACCGAGGCACCATTGCTGATGCACCGGAGAAGTTCTGGGAGGAAGGAGGTGCTAAAAGAGGGTTTTAACACACAAGGTCAAAGACACCCCCCCCCCCCCCCCCCCCCC
>VZTR01018466.1:266341-323871 GCA_013400775.1 Chaetops frenatus | reverse complement strand
TATCTTTGCCAGAATATCAGTGGCCCCCAGTTCGAGCTGCCCTTTTGGGGCCAGAGCCTGCCAGATTTCCTCTTGCCACTTCAGCAGGGTGAGGAGCTGGGTGCTTTGTGAGGCCCGGTGCTGCAAACGGCCTAAAGGCTGAGACTCCTTGGGCTCCTGCAGCTCAGGTTCTGCAATCGGTACCAGCACAGTGCTCCTACAGCACGTCACCACTTCCACAGCTCCAAGCTTTACTGAAAAGAAATATTTGTCACAGCTCATCCTTACGAGAGAATACATCCCTGGGTGCATTCCTTAACTCTTCCTTTTTGGTATTACTTATATTAGTTTTAATTATGAAAGGACGATAAAATCAATATTTTTTTAAAAACCCTACCCAAATCTCTGAGAAAAACACTCTATTTTAAACATGTAGTAAATAAATAACTTACCTTTCAGAAAGGAATACAAAAACATTCAAACCTGTGCTACCACATACAACAAGACTGAAGTATGTTACTGGAAATGCACATGGATTTTTATTCTAGTGTAAAAGGTGCTCTCACACATTAAATAAGTTATACACCACGGACCAACTAACCACCTAGAGGCTTCTGCCACTTTTTAACCAATTTCAATATAGCAGCTTTTTTATCTGTAGACTTATATTCAGAAAACCTCAGTCTTCATATATCTGGCAATAAACTTAGTGAACAGTCATTTAAGCCTTGATTCTTTAAAGAAAAGATAGTAGAAGAAAAAGATAAATAGATTTACATGTATAAAGGGTACTTCATTTGAGGGAAAAATATTAATGTTTTCTTAGTGCTACCTTACTTGAAGGTAGGCAAGTGCCCTTCTAAGGTATTAAGATTGTTTAAGAATTTGATGTCAGAAGACTCCAAGTGTGGTTATCTATAAGACAAAGAAAAAAATCATCAGACTTCATCTTATGAGGCAGACCCTTTGAAAAACAGTCATATTTTTGAAGCCATAAAAGAGAATTCCTGTCATCTAATCTGACTACAATTCACCACAAGCCAAATATCTTCTCTCAATTGTTTCTGGATCATGTCCGCAATTTCAGACTGAGCTATGATAGCGTCTTCAAAATGATACTCAGACTTCATTGAGGGAAAATATTCATCCCCCTATTTAGGACAGTCCATTGCTACCCCTGACATCAACATGAATTCCAGTCTTAACTACACCCCTCTGTATTCCACACGCCACAGAGCCCAATCTCCAACCACTTGTTCACATTTCCACCCTGTTGCTTTTGCTAGGCTTTCATTATCCACTGCTAAACCATTTCCTTTAAATGTACTGTACCCTAATACTGGCTGGGCTTTACTGCAAAACTACAAGGCTCCAAAAATAGGAGATGCACTCTTCTCAATTATATACAGCATTATTCCATACAACATTCTTAAAATCTCACCAAAGAGCAAAGGGGAATTTTTTATCGTTGGTCCTTTGACCAGACCTGTGGTTTAACAAATGAAAGAGCCTAAGGTAAATTCAGTACCAAAAGCTACTGAAGGCCTGACCCAAGACACTGTAGTAGCTGACAGAGCTCTTCCTTTCCCAACCCTAATATTAACCAAAATTTTGGCATTTCCTGACACTTTCCTGACGATGTTCAGGTTGTTGTAGAGATACAGTTGAGATTCTGGGCTAGCAAGGCAAGCAAATAGAAAGTCAAGGTTTTGCTTTCCCCAGAGAATGGCCAGAGCATTCTTTGACTCCTTTTCTGAAAGACAGGAAAGAGAACACTTGTTATTTTGAGGTATATTGGAAGGTTTCCTTGTCTGAATTTCTGAAGATACATCACTTCTTTCTCTCACTAAGCTCCTAAATTGTGAAATCTGACTGAAAGCATTTCACTAAGGCACCAGGAGAAGGCTGAATGAACATTCTGACAAATATCAGGTGCAGTCATTTTGGTTAGATAGAAAATGTTCTGATATATTTGCAGAATGAGCTGAAAATGCAGTGTGAATATCAAAAAGCTGAGTAGGTCTTTTAAGTAATTTGCTGTCCATATGCAACATCATTATCTAATATCAATCCAGTCTTTCCCAGAGAAATCAATATTAGACTGTGTGCTAAGTTCATATTTTATTAACTAGCCCACGGAGCAGAAAGTGCATCTGTTCAGTTAAGCTCCCTCACTGACTGTCATTTAAAGGTGATGAAATCTTTTAGATCCAAAACCTTTCTCAGCATGCTACAATTTTATACCAACTATAGCAAAGTTATGGATAGAAAGGATAGAGGGAAGATGCAAGACAGCACCCTCTCAGATGACCTGGGCAATTTTCAAACATGCTTTCTGTTCTCATAACACATGTGGAAAGGGAGCAGAAATCAGAGCTAATTCATGCACTGCACCAGTAATCTGCACTACAGCCCTGTACTGTGTGTAAAAGAATAAACTGTCTCAGGCATCATGGCTACAAAACTTTGGCAAACTGCATTTAGCAGGCTGCTGGGAAGTCTGTGTAAACAATAATAATTTTGTCAGGACTTATGTTAAGGGTCATAGTGACTTCTGAGAGTAATGATGCTAAGCAGCATGACTTTCTTATTAGTAGATAATATATTCACAATATTTAATAACTAGTTATATTGTGGTCCTATGACATATTCATCACTGGGTTTGAAACACCCCACTATTGTCTACTATTTCCAGCCAGCCCGTTTATATAAAGGGAACTTTGGGAATAAAACAACTTCTGTGGCAATTCAATTTTACAGCATGCTACACTGCATATTGAGGTGTATATCAAAAATTTGCAGGAAGCTGTACACAGATGCTGGTGACTCTGCAAATCAGAGTGATGTTACCTTCTAAACCCAGCCCTTTTCAGAAGCTCATTGAAGGTCAGCAAAGACCAACCAAATTCACTTGGCAATTTTGGGGCTGGACTCTTCTTGTCTCCAACAAGGAGATCTATTTACCTTTTCTTGATGTCTTCCTTATGACATATTTTCCTACTGTGATAGCCTCATCTGTTTGCCATGCCTTCTTTCCAACTACTTCTGACCATGAACCATTTGATAATACATTGACATCTGCTTTTTATCTAAAAATCTGTTATTCACTCAGTCTCATGGGACACAAGAAACCTCAGACTGCAGCCTAGCTGGAGTCAAACAGAGATGAGTGACCAGAAGAGCACTGGTTATTTATACTCTCCTTCCCAAACCTTTCCAGCAGTCAGTCTTTGATGCTGTCCTCAAAGAGCAAAATCTGTATTTGAAGCCTTTTTCTACTTCCAGGCTTTATATACCTTTTTGATTCTTCACTGCATAAGGTTCTGTGCTTTCAACCTCTTTTTTCCCCTCACTTCTATGCTTGTTTCAGGCTGGCCCATCAATTTTATGCAATTGATGTAAATTTATTTATGGTTCTCAGTTCAAATCTGGTTACATCAGGAGTTGTGTGCATGCAAGTAAGGTAGTTCAGGAATGTGGGAAGTGAATCAATTGGTATATTATCATTTTCTGTAGACGAGTTCAAAAGTAGAATATTCTCTCTGATTCTGCTACTACTGTCTTCAGCTAAGGACTCAGTTTTACTACTTCACTAAACATCACAAGACTCAGACCTTACCAAGAAAGTCACAGAGACTTTAACTAAGAAATCCAGGATAAAATCCCATGATGGGAAAATCTACATTCTTTTTGCAGTGCTGGATATTGCAGATTGGGAGAAATAAGAAAATGTTCTGGGAATGACCACACAACCCAAGTTACCTAATCATCTCCACAGACTCCTATATTTTTAGCATCTCTCCTTACCCCCATTTCCCACCAGAAGGTTTACCACTATTTCCATACTTTCATTATGATTCTTGCTCAGACCAGAATTATTTTTTTCTAAAATTATCTTTATATCTTTCTTGATTTTTTTCTTTCCTTCACACAGTTTAATAATGTCTTGATTAAGCCCCTCAGTAGGAACTCTGTCTGTCATCAGCCAGATGCTATCATAAGATTTTTACCTTTCCATCCTTATAGTATTTCTCCCATAAGTAACAAATTTAGCAGCATGCTGTTCAATCCCAATAACAAAAATTCCTGCAATGCAAAATATCATTTAGCACCATGTTTCATCATTGAATATGTAGAAGCTTTACTATTCTCCTACTGACTCTTATAGGAAGTTAAACCTTTTCCCTACACTTTTCAAGTCTCTTCTATCAAGAACTACTCTGTATTTATACTACTCCTGCACTACTCCTGCCTCAAGTCCAGCCTTTGCCTTGCTTGCTATCTATATGCAAGTCACTTTTCACAGTTCTGTAAAGCATTATCTCATTATTCTGTCTCTCACTGTTGAGCATTTTCAGACCCTCTGTGTGAAAGATGAGATATAAAAATAAATTGAATTGGAATACATGATGCTAAGTCCTGAACTTAAACAGACTACACCCACAGTGCATATATAATTTGACAGCTACAGGCTATGCTTTCATGGAGTACATCAAAAGGATTAATGCAAGGGAATTAAAGTTCTAACCATCTTGGGTAGTCTGACCTAGACATCAGACTCATGGCCACGTAACCCCAGGTTGTTATTAACCAATCTGCCAAAGCAGAATTGGGGTGATGACAGCAGTGATTGCTGTGTGCCACAGCCAAACTTCCAAGTTCATCTGGAAACATTCCTGTTTTCTGTTCCCTACACCCAGGGAGCATCCAGCCTTCATCAAAACATGAACAGCCACCTGTAAACTCACAGATTTCTGTCAGACAAAACCAAACTAACAACAAAAACCCCACAACAAGGGCAGGATGATTTAGAGCATTTCTAAACAGGACAGTTGTGTACTATGGAGCTTTGGATGTCAGCTTTGATAAAACTGGACAAGCTCTTTAAAATTTTCATTCTAAGGAGGAACAGCATAGATGAAAATACTGAGGATGTAGGTTGACATAAGGAAAGGGAAAAGCTTCATCCAATTGTGTAGGTCTTAAAAAAAATCCAGAACATTTTTGTTTTCCATTGTATTTCAACTCACATAAAATAAGAAGGACAGAGATGTAAGAAACTTCATGCATCAAATCCTGTAAATATGATTACTTGAACCTTAGAAGAATAGTATTACATCCCATACCAACACGTACAGTTGTAAGGTTTATAATTGTTTCACTTCGTGGCAAAACAATGAAAAAATACATCAGAAAATCAATGGAAGTCATTCCAATTGCTTTAACTTCAGTTAACTCTCTTGGTGGAAGAGCTGTGGCTTTGAAACTGCCTTATTTCATATGGTTATTAATCTCAAAAATAAGGTAGTACTAAACTGATATGAAGAATAAATAATGAATGGATTTGGATTTTTTACTTACAAATACATAAATCACTATGATCTAAGTCCAGCTAACAAAAACGACATCAGAAATGGTTACTGTGGTGGCTTTTATTTCAATCACTAAAAATGATCCGATTTTAAATTGTATATATATAAGTCACTGTGATTCTAGACCTTTCTGCAAATTAAGTTCCACTGGACACTTTTTCCTGCACTGACTGCAATAGGATTTAAACTTGCATGCCTGCTTATTAATCTGCTAAAATATCAAGCCCCAAGATAGACATTAATTTTTTAGTATAGGGAAAATTATTTTTGACTGCAGTGAAGCTCAAAACTGTAACTATGTAAGGACTTTTTAATTTTAAACACTGAAAAAAACAGTATTAAAAAACCATTGCATGTTCCTTCCAATATTGCTGAGGCACATATTGTATTTCCCAAAAACAAACATCTCTCTGAGAATAATGGGAGGTCACAGGCAATGTGGTCCTTCATCATTTCACGTAGATTAAAATGGTTGGCAGTTATTCCATTTTCAGGATTTCTATTGTAAAATATAAATATTTTTATGCAGAAGAAACACCTGTTTCCACCACTTTTTTTCCTAGTCAACACACGAGTGATGTTTGTTGTGGGTTATTTTCTTCCTCTAGACAACAGTGACATAACATTGGTAAAGCTTCCTAATAATGTAAAGGAATTTAGCCAAGAGCAACAGCCATTGTGAGGTGGATTCAATCCTTTCAACGATTCTCCACTAAAAGTAATTTAATTTAGGTAAAACTTGATATTTTACCTCAAGTCTTCGTTTAAAAGTTAGTAACCCACCAGTACACAAATTTTAAATCCTCATAGCATATACGGAATAAACTGAAATAGAATAAATGTTTTTGAAGAGAAACAAAGGAAGATTATGCACAAGTTGGCAAGTAGAAATTTTATAGGAATATTTATTGTAATTATCAGCCAACTTTGTATTTTAATGACCTAGGTTTAAATTAGGGAGAAGCATAAAACACGCACTATAAAGAAGCAATTCCATTTATTCCACTAATAAGTTGCAACCTGTTTCCTTTTTATGAGCGTGCACACAAATGTATTCAGTTAACATGAATTCTGTATGCATGCCTGAATGTTCATGAACCATTTCTAATGGCTTTAGGTTATTGCAAATCTGATATCCTGAGAGTAAGTTATCCACAAGTATGTATGGAAGTGGCAAACTCAGCCCTGTGCCCCATTTGTCTGTTTCTGTGTGAGAGTGCTGAGGAAAAGGGATTTTTAAACTTCTGTTTTGGTGCTGCAGATGGGTGGCCTTGAGCTCAGGGATTGCTGTAAGCCCTGGGTGCCACTGAAAAGCTGGTCCTGGCTGCTGGATTTACACAACTGTCTGGCAGTTTCCTGTTGAGAGATGAAAGAATCTGGGGACATTTCAACAAGAAGGATGGATGGTCTGGGAAAGGGACATGATAAAAGAGCACTGTGCTGCTTGGACAGATTATGTTAAATTGTGCTTAGGATTTGTGAATAATGAAGCACAACCAGAACTACTCAGCTTCTAGACACTATTATTATTATTATCATCATCATAATCTCCATTTTAGAATTCTGGTTTGTTCATTCTGTAACCTGAGTGCTGAAAAAAGAAAATAAGAAATTAATCACTGAAATCAGTATTCAAGAAAATTTATGCACATTCCTCCTCCTCTACAATGACTTAGGAGATTACCTGAGTCTTATGTTTGCTTTATGCTGCATTCAACTTTCTCTTGTCCACAGATCTGCTCTGTTCTGCAAGCAGCAGACAGATAAAATGTGCTCACAGGTAGTACAAACCAGAGGAATACTATTTAACAATAATATTACTAACAGAAGGCAAGAAAAAGAAAATAAAGGAATAAAGATTCTTGAACCATATTTTGAACCCAATACACAGCTTATCACAGGCCAAAACAGGAATATAAAAGAACATTCAGGAATTTAAGCTATGTGAAGGATTGTTTGTTTGAGTGGTGTGTGGGTATAACGAAAAGGGCAACAGACAAGCAGAATTTTAGAAAGAAAATCCAGATGCAGGCTGGGCAAATGTGGGATGCAGCACAAAGAAAATCCTAGACAGAGCTTTTGAGTCTGGGTACCAGCTGAAAACAATCTCCTGGTTTTTGATCCTCCCATGCTCAAGGAAAAGGTACTTGGCATGTCTTTTTAAATAAACAGGATTACATGAAAGACATTTGTCTCCAACATCAAATTCTCCTTCTAAGTGGAACAAACTTGTGAGACTGAATACTTGACTGACTCAAAACCAGTTACAGTGTGTTTTTGGAAAGCCTTCGAGTATTTTCATTAACATCATATGCACCATGGCAATGAGGTGACCTGAAAATAAAATTTCATGTTACAGTTTTTACAGTAAGCTGTAAAAACACTCATTCTGAAAGTCACTGTGAAGTTTGAAAACCCATTACACTAAATAACATTTCTGGGGGCTAATCTGTACTGATGACTCAAGACATGCAATCTCTTTCCTACAAACCTGATTTCTGGCACTGGAAATAACTGCACAGCTGTGAGATATGCTGACTCCAGTATTCAACATCAAGAACTTTGAACACAAGATCTCAGTTCTAATCAAGCAGCTATATATGTTTAATGTAATTCTATCACTGTAAAGCACAAGCTCTCCTTTCTTTGAAGAACTTGGATGAAGGACAGATCCAGAGCTAGCTTCTAAGGAACAGCCTGTGATACTTCTCTGTAAAATGAGCACCGTAACCAAAATTCTGAATTTACGGATCATATAACATGAATAAAAGGACACATATTTAATATCACAGACTTTTCCTGAGAGGTCAACAAATTACCAAAAATGTGCTGGTGGGGACATTTTACAATGTAGAGGATTTCTCCAACCATTCAGCTGTTATTTTCAACCACTGCAATATGCCTACAAATGAGGTATTAGAGTTAACATCAAGAATGCTCGTGGCCTTAGAGAAGACTTGGGTCTAGACATTCTCAGACAAAACACATGACTAAGTCATCACTATCAGCAACACTAAACTTTATCAGCTTACGAGGGCAAGACAGAAACTGCCCAGCTGAGTAATAGCAAAGGGTTCACTAAATTCATTGCCAATCTCCAACTAGGCCCGTGATCAGATACTCTGGAGGGAAAGGGTGACTATGCTGGCAAATTTTCTTTCATGTTAAACTTCATCTGTGTGTCGAGTAACAGCCCAGGGAGTGGCCATGAGTACACAGAAGCCACCTCCCCTGCTGGTCAGCCCAGATCCCCATTCCCCTTCCCAATGGCTGAGCTGGACTGGACTCCCAGCAGCTGAACACATTCCTTCCTTTTTCTCAGCTTTACGTTTCTCTTTGATTTTGTTGAATCTGTGGAAATGGAGCCAACTTTTCTGCCAGTTTTAATGGATTTCACCCTGAAATAAATAGAAAAATGCCCACCTATAATAGCTGCTAATTTAGTTCCTAATCTGTGTTATGCCAGACAGGAAGTTTCTTTGGCTGACTTTGAGGGAAACAGTAAGAAACACAGAAATGAGAAAGGGCAAGATTTATCTAGGGGGTGGCAGCAGCTAAACTCTTCAGCTAATGCAGCTGCTGACATTTCCAGCCATTCAGTGCATTCCTCCCTAGGGAGAATAAAGCTAAAAGAAACTACTTAGTATGAAACTACTGGATGTCCATTAAAAGTCATTCTAGTGGTGAAGATGAAGAGGCTCATTGGCAAAATACGCTTTGTATAAATCTAAAAACAACATTAAAAGCCATCCAAAAAGCAGGCAGTTAAATAGATTCTTTCACACTGAGAACCAGCAGTACAGGAGACTAAAATGGATTCTAGGAAAAAAAAAATTACTTTTGATTCAAACCACTGATAAAGAGATTTCCCAGTCAATGTCTGCATAATGCCAAAGAGAATGATTTTTTGCACAAAGCCCTAAGAGGTCCTAGAAAATATGATTCAAAGAACAGTTTTAGAAGCAAAATTCAACGAATTTTTTAGTGATGCCAGATGACTTTCTTATATTAAGACACCTTATACAAGATAACAGAAATAAAAAAATAGCTCTATTCTAATGACTTCTGGGACTTAAAGGTTCTATCTATTCAAACACTATGGAAATTATGGAATCTGGGATGGTAGTAATATCTGATGCTAATGAACTTAAAAATTAATGGAGCCTTGATGATTTAAACAAGTTCAGAATGAAATCTCCTCAATATCCCTTTAAAATAACCAACCTATGAAACAGGATAGGCAATTTTGGGAAAAGAATCTTTATAAGGTACCTGCCAATGACAATATCTAACTCCAATAAACAGGAATATACCAGTGATCTCTCTGGGCATGAGTCTCCCATGGAACGTTCAGTAGTAATTCCATACCCCTATTCCCTTATGCACAAAATACTTCTGCACAGCAACACTTCAGTGCCCCAGGCTTTTTACAAAACAGTAACAATTCCTGCTCCCAGAACCCCAAACTTGCCAGCTGACCTATATATTAGTGCTGTTTCCAGTTGATAGCTCTGGGAATGAGCAAAGACTACATGGAATGGGAATGGAAAAAGGCTCCACAGAAGTAGAGTTTTACCTCCATAAGTAGATACCTTGTTCAAGCCTATAATTTATATTCACTCTAGACACTTCAGTCACAAGCAAGGCAATGCATTCCCCAGATTTAACCAGATTTTCTAAGGGCATGGGTTTAAGTGCTGCTCACTGACCTCCCTCTTCATTTGAGTTCACTGCCCATAATGAGGTTTTGTGAACTTCACTGTTAGATTTAACACTTTTGTTTCACATTTATCTTATCTATTCACCACCTCCACAGCTGGACAGAAAGTTAAGACATTTAACCCTTTATAAAAGCTGGCAAGATTGATAAATTTTTTACCTTCTCCTATAAGCCTGAAATGAAAAGCCAAAACAGACAAAAAACTTAAGTGGGAATCTTTGTCAACTTCTGTGAATGCCATTTAAGAAAACTGAACAGAAAATAGATGTACATGGAGAAGGCAGTTAAGGAAAACATTTCAATTCATTTTCAGCAAATCTGGTTTTCTACTTTTCTGTTGAAATGAAAGCACAAGTGGCAACAACTCCATGCCTACGCTTGTTATTGCCTACTCAAGAATCAAGTGCTCTTTCACTCAAGTCTTGATTGTTGGAAAGAAAATAAACTGTCAACCGGTGAGACTTGTTATCAAGCTGGAAAGTGAGAAAGGCTTGGTTACTGCTGCTAGTCTTGGTATTTCATCAAAATGGCTTTTAGAAGCACATTCTTTTGCTGTAATCCTTAAAGGAGTTATTTTAGAGGAATAGCATGCAAGAAGATCAGAGGGAAAGAGCCCCCACCCAGGCTTGTTTTCCTCAGTGTCCTCCCCCCTGTAACTGACACAACATGGTCCAACAGAGAAAAAAATGGGATTCCAGAGGCTTCAGTTCTTCTCTTAGCTCTGTTAGCGCTCTCTTTTTACACATAGGAAAGCCACTTAATCTTTCTCTACTTCAGTTTTCCCATCTGTAAGACATGACCGATATTCAGCTTTTAATGACACACTAGGAGGTCTCAGATGATGTCTATTTACTCAAGCTAACTTGCAACAAATTAATTTGGCATTTGATCAAACCTCCTGTTCTCTGTTCTCTGACAAACAGCCTTCTCTGAGCTGTAACCCCCCCCTTCCATTCCCTGGGCAGCAGTTGCTCTCTTTGTGTTGTTCACCACCCGAACTTCAATCTAAAGATTGGTTTGCATGATAAATGTTCAACAAAAACTCCTTGGCCTGCTGCTGACTGTCACAAAGGTGTGAAATCTTCTGGGAGTAAACCCTAGAAACAGCTCTGGGATGCATTCTGCATCTCACTGTGCTCACCACTCAGTTCTGGTTCTCTAAGCAGCATTTCAGCAGGAGAATACAAATATTGCTAATCTAAAGAAGACAGAGCAATGGGGATTGGAGCAGAAACTATTTTAAGTGATGTGACTAATAAGTCCAAAAAGACAGTAGCAGTTCCATTATATTTCATTTATTAGTTGCTTGTGGAACAGCTCTCAATGAGACCTATACACCAGGGTCTACATATTAGTTAATAATTTTTCAAGGTTATACTTATCCTAAAAAGATGTCTTCTAGATAATTAAAGGTAATTGACCCAGGTCAGTATTCTTATTAAACAGTGATAGCAAAGTACTAAAAGATGATTTTCATAGACCAGATTAAAATACACTTAATATGGGCCAGTGTCAATATAACCTGATAGGGAGAAGACAATACAGAACAGCCTACTGGGAAAAGGAGAGTCACAATTTTACCACTAAATTTAGCCCAAAAGATTAGGGTTTGTTAACACGATTAAATCCTACTGTATATGAAAAATTAATATGTGCAGAAGTTAGAATTTTTAAGGCTAAATTGCATCTGGTCTACAGTGTAGACTCTTAGTGGAAGCCTTTACTGTAGGGTTTAGCAAGAAGCCCACGTGGCAGGTTCACCAAAGATTCATTTAGCCCATTTGGCCCCAGTGTCCTGTCTTTGATAACAGCCAAAGCAGATGCTTAAGCAAAGGTTATGAACACAGGACAAACATAGGGTATGTCTTGCCAATTCTCAGCAAACCTGCAGTTTTGAAACTTCCTGAGCTGAAGCCTGGCCCTACATCAGTATCTGTAATGGCTCTTTATGAACTAATTTTTCCATGACTTTATCTAATCACTTTAAGAAACCTTTTCTACTTTGGCATCTTCAGCATCCTGTAGCAATAGCTTCCACAATTTAATTAGGTGTTGCCTGATCACTTCACTTGTTTTTTGTCAAGTGAGAATAAATAATCATTATCTCTTCATTTACTTCATGTCCTTCCTAACCTTATGTAGCTCCAGCATATTTTGCCTCCCCCTTATTAGTCACCTTCTGTCAAATGTGGAGAAGCCCAGGTCACTGAATCTTCCCTTGCACAGAAGCCATCACATCTCTCTGATCACATTGTTTTCTTTTGTACCTCCACAACTTGCATCATATTCTTGAGATGGGACAGCTGGAATTTCACAAAGTATTCAAAAATGAGGTTGCACCCTGTATTTATTTCTAAATGTGGAAAACATTAAGAACACAGTTGATAACCCTTAATGCATTTATAGAATGCCCCAATTCCCCCTATTCAAGTGTCACAGTATGTCTCTGTTCTTTATGTTTTGTCCTCAGCCCAGCTCTGTGCTTTCAATCATCCCTTCACCTATGCTCTGTCAGCACCACATCTTTCTTCTTCTCCTCAATTTCTTCTGACCTCAAATACGAGACAGCAAGTTCCCTGACCCATATCCCTGAAAATCTGAAGGATTTATGGTGCCTCTCCCCATATCCAAGCTTTGTGCACTACCCAGATTTACATGCTGCATCGTAGCTACTGCTACTTTCCTTTACCCTGCCCCTCTGCCTTAGCAACTGAAGCCAGAATTTCAGCTTCAGAAAGATTCCCTGCAGACATTTCAGACATTTTAAGGTAATTTTTTATATATAAAAATACCACAAGGCATTTTACCTGAAGAACTAAAGCTAAGTAAGACATACTTGCTTAGGTATAATCCCAAACACAGTTACATAAATCAGGCATCACAAATTGTGGGTCTGGTCACATGCACCTCTCACAACCATATGGACAAAGAAGAGTTACCTTCAGGGCAGGCTCAGCTCATGCAGGGGGCAAATTACCCTTCAGACATGCTTGTATCTCATTGACTATATTGAGAATCTGGGACATGTGTGATCCTAAATTTAACATCTCAGTTAAGTGAGATGACTCTGGAATTTTGCATTTCTAGGACAAAACAACTTGGGGTTATATGAAAACAGAGCAGCAGTTAAGGATCCAAGCTAGACTGCCTTCACCCCAATATCCTAAACCTTACAAGCAATATCTCAAGTTTTAAAACCACTTTTTTCCTAGGTAGATTTTGTATAGCTAAAGGCAGACCATACAATAATTGTAGTGGACTGTGCCAAGGAAAATTCCTAGGGTGTTTGTTTCTGTTGGGAATAATTGCCAAAGGGGAAAATTCATTGAAACTTCAGCTATCAGGTTTCCTGCTTGCCCTATAAAGTTTTACAAAATGGCCATTTCAAAATGGTTTAGTTCATATCCAAATGTTTCTTCATGGCAAGGAGCTCTTTTTGGCAACACACAGCTGGAGGTCCAAGAATAAGCAGCAAAGCCACAGCATCTGCAAACTCCCTCCTGCTTCTCCTGAATGCTGTGCAGTTCCTACATCTGAATTGCATTTCTTGTGTTGGTTTCTTGGTCTTCTAGTGTTACTTTAATGCAATTGGCCAGTTAGCAGAACCCTTCTTGCCATCCCTTTCCTTGAGTAGGCTCAATGCTTTAGACTGACACAATAAAACCAAACCTCAAGACCCTCTCACACAAATGGTGCACAGACCAACTGGCTCTGGGTACTGCTTGTTTCATTTTTATTTTCATTTCATTTTTTCATCATGACTGTAAACCAAAATGAACTGAAGGGAGTGAAACCACAAACACCAATGTACATGTAAGCTTCAGCTGAAGCTTCCAAAAATGTGAAAGCACTCACTCCCTTGGGGGAACTTAATCTTTCACCCACATCTCTAAAATCCCATGACAGCAGAGAGTGCATTTGCTTGCAGAATTTTATCTATGGATCTACAATATTAGTTCTTGTATGAGAGTGAGACTCCATAGAAAAATCAAGACAAACTGTTTATATCTCAGCGAATACCAGGAAAAGAATTTAAAATACTCACCTAAACTACTCAAAGCAGGAGGCAAAGACCTTGGTATTACAATACTCCATTTTTGAGCACAGTAGCATTCAACGTAAAATCAAAGATATTGATTCAAATTGCACTGAAAATCCAGAATGCTCCCAGGCAAATGCTACATGAGAATGTTTACTTTTCCTGTATTTCAGATAAGGATGAATTTTTTTTCCCCTCAGTACTCTAGGACTACCTTTATCCATCTGCTACTGGTTTATATTTCTTGCAATTATCATGGGCTACACTTGGTTTACTCAAGGATAACTACCACACATCCCAAAATTTATTTCATTTTAAAAAAACCCTAAATTTTTATCCAGATTCATATCTCAAATGGATTTAGTTAATTTTTTGTTCTACTATCATTTTTTGCCAAGGAAAATTTGTACTAGAAAGGTGTATAGGAAAGAGGATTAATTATTCACTTTACACCTGGAGTGAGCAATTGCAACACAAACTCATCCATTACACCTGTCCTGTGAAGACACTTCCCTCAGTGCTTCTTCCACTGCCCCCATTGCTATGAAAACAAATGGTGATTCTTACAAAAGGTGCAAGTGTCTACAAGAGTTTAATTCAGAAACATCACATCACATTGCAGACTAAAAAGCAAGAATGGCAACACTGCTGGAAAGCATCACTTGAAACTCTTATATATATAAATATATATTAATGTTGGTGTGTCATCAGACATAAAAGAAGATAAGTTTTTCACTCATTTGAACAGACATTATTTGCTTTGCTAACTAAACCACCACCACAGTGATATTGCTTTAGAATAACAAATATGATCAGAAGAGAGACATGAAATTGTGACTCCAGATTTTCTCTGCATTAGTCAGGACAGTCAACACAGAGACCAAATGCCAGAGGAACAAAACACTACAGGCTCACAATAAAGGCTGAGTAGTGGATGCCTCTGAATAGGCAATCAGTGCTTTGTTGTAGAGCTTGTGTGAGGTGGTCAGATCTGTGGTTTTTCAAATCCAGCCAGAAGTGCCTCAGTGTGTTGCACAGGTAGCTCTGAGTGCTGAACTCAGCAATGCAGATGAGGAGGACTTTTTCAGGCTCTGAGATGTAAGATCTCCATAAGTAATATACCAACTCCACAAGGAACAGAGGAGAAGACTGAATTGTCTCTAGTCAGAAGTACTGCCTGGAGTGGCCCTAATGCAAACAGTAGAAAAAGAATAATTTCACAGAATAATTGTCAGCACATATTCTTCCCCATGTATGTGATCTCACCTCTTGGACTCTGGCCTTCACACTGAGAAAGATGATCCTGAGACTAACCAAAAAAAACCCAAAAACCCAACAAAACCCCAAACAAACAAACAAAAACAACCAAAAAAAAAGAAACCCCAAACAAAAAAAACCCCACAACTCCCAAAAAAAACCCCAACCCAACCCAAACCAAAAGAAAAACAGCAAAAAAAACCCCAACAAAATTTATTTACCCTTTTGTGAAGTTTGTGGGGTTTTGCCTTTTTTTCTCCCCCTTGACAAGCAAATAAATAATAACAGAAGCAAAACCAACATATCTTTCATTCCAGTTTGGGCAATTCAGATGAGACTATTGCAAAGCAGGCTGTTTTATGGATCTTTCTTCCCAAACTATGCCATCACTGATAGTCTAAATTCTTTCTCACTCAGTTTTCCAAAGACAAGGGAACACTCCTCTCTGCTTTTTCTCAAGCCTCCATGTCCCATTATGGCAAAATCTTGGGAAGACTGGCAGCCTTTTTGCCAGTTTAGCTTTTGATAAACAAAATATGTTCTTCCTGTTTGCTGCTCTGGAAAGGGGTGTTTATTTGAAAGAATAGAGCCAGGGATGAGATTTTATGAAATGGCTGCTCACGTGGCTGTGCTATAAATGGTTCCTTCCTTTGTTTATGGGCCTGCCCCAGTCCCAGGGTAACTGGCCAGATTTGGACGTGCCTTGACAGGTCTGTGCATTAGTGCTGCTCAGCATTACACAAGGCTCACTCCTCCCAAAACAAGGCAAGCAGCCCATTTCCCCATAGCCTGAGACCCTCCTGGGAGGAGGATAAAGATCTGGGCTGCAGCACAAACCCTGACACAGAGCCTGATGTGCTGCCCTCACAAACTCAGCCCTCTCTTATCACCACGCTTTGCCAAACAAATGCTGGATTCTACTTGACTGAAAGCAAAAATAGGTTTTCAATTCCTTTCCCCATCAATACTGAATCCAATATCCAAACTTAGATTTGAAAAAGCTTCTCAAAGAGAACTAATGAGAATTATGTGACTTTTTAAACAATTTATTAATTTCCTCTCTTTGTATTGAGACCCTGTTTCAAAAATGATTGTGGCTGGATCCCAAAATCCTGCACTAGAAGATACGTGAGGAGAGCACGAGACATCTCCAATAAAAAGATTTTTCAGCTGGGAAGGTAAACGTGTCCATTTACCAAACAGAATAAGCCTGCAGATAGATGCAAGAGGCCTTGCTAAAATAATTGAAAATGTAAGCTGGATGAGAGAGGCGAGAGCAGAGCTCTGCACACACACTCTGCAGTGATTCCAGCCGTGGAGCTGTGCCCACCACAGCAATAAGAGGAGTCAGATGAGGGATTCATGGAGACAGGGCTGCTCCTGCAGTCTGGCTCTCGCACCCTGAGCTCGAGATTCATTCTGATCTCAGCAGGAAAGCATGTGTTTGCAGAGCTGGCTCGGGCTGCACTAAGTTAAACTCTTTATTAAATTTTCTAGTTGGCAGTAGTCAGCAACAACTTTCAAGCACGCTAAAAAAAGGTTATTTTTGAAATCCAGATTTATACAGTGGAGTGCAGCACATGTTTTCTGAATCAATGTTTATCCCCCTCCTTCCCTGTGGAGATCAGGGCTGCAATTTTTCCAGAGATGTTTAAGATTAAGAATCTAGCCCTCCCTTTCAGAAATTCCAAATTTTAACTGGCTACGATTCCTGCAGTGTAACCATTCAGTGCTGCTGGCACTGTTTTTAATCTGAATTTTCGGTTTAGATCAGTTCATGATCAAGTGAGAGGTGCTACTTCAGAAAGGAAAGTACAAGCACAGATTTGAGGTTAAAACTACTTAAGTGCAGGCTGCTATGAATAATTTATTTTGCCTTGGGTTTTTTTCCTAATCATGCAAATTTGATCTTATTTGGAAATAACCACAACTTTTACAAATAATTTTCCTACCTTGAAAGCAGCTCTTTTGCAAATACCTAAAACCCCCAAATTTTTAAACTATCATTAAATATCAAATTCACAAAAAACCTTACTAACTGGGTTAATTGCTAAAAGTATAAACTAGCTCTTACAAGACATAAAAGCCACTGAATGCATAGTTTTATAAAATACAGATGGAACTTTTGAAAGCTCAAATTTAACTAGCTATTGGCTAACTGTATCAATAAAGCCAATTTGTGCCACAAAGTTGATGGCATACACACACAAGACAATTTCAGGCAACAGTGTATTTTAAAAAACACTGCCATGCAATTTTTAAACAAGCTGAATTAAAATTAAATCTCAGAAAACTTGTCAGCACCTATAAACACAGACAAATTGACCTCTTCACCACCCCCTGCACTCATTCTTGCCAAAAGAAAACTACACACAAAAAATGAAATCACTTTCAAACCTAACTGCCAAGCCCACAAGGGGAATTCAGATCACATTTTCTATCTATAAATGTCCATTTTATCCACTAAAGCAGGCGCTCCAAATATAGAACATTTAATGCCAGTGTCAACTCTTAAAATCCACTCCATAATTTAAAACCTCTGTCACTCCTCTGCTCAATTATATATTGCAACCAAATCCACTTTCAGCTGAAACCCTGTGCATCACTGACTCCCTTTTTTAGGCTGGGGCAGAGAAACCTCCTACTAAAGAAACAGGGAGGACCATTGCTGGAGGAGAATGAAGCACCTACAGCAAGCTGCAGATTTATTTCCACACTGAAATTTTGCAAGACAAAAGTGTTGTCTTAAAACACACAGCTTATGTTTGCAGTTCAATCCAACCTGAAATGACAAAATATATTGACAAGATTTTCAAGAGAACACTTTCCATAGCTGTGCCCTACTGGGTTACACAACGCAGTGACACAGTGTGAAGAGCTATAAACTTTACAACCTTTCAGGCTGAATGCTTTCCTGCCAAGCACAACAGCAGCCACACCAATATAGCAGGAGCAGAGAGAGCTGTCCCTGCTGCTTGCACAAGGCTGCTGTCTCTCTGGAGCCCTGGATCTCCTCTGCATCTCCCTTCTCTTCCATCACAAGGAATGTGATTAGTGTGATGTGCAATCATGTTCCTGACAACTTAAATCTCACATTCACTGTGCTCCAGCCCCTTAGGGTGAGTTTATGGCTAACCTGTGTGAGAGAATGCTCCCCTCTCATAGGAAAATCACTTGATGCAATACTCAGACATTACTGATGTGCTGGGAAATAACTGAAGAGCGAGACCCCTGAGAAGACACTTCATCACCCTGCCAAGCACCATGGAAAGAACAATTTACTGGTTTCTTGAACAGTGCTGATACATTTCCTGCTCAGAATAATACAAATCAGAGGCCCAGCAGCTTCTTTTCAATCAGGACATCCTTTAGGTTGCATTAAAAAAAAAAAAGAAAAGCAAGAGGTCAGGTATAAATGATTAGCCACATTGAATCAGCTTAACTGTTGAAAATTGTTTATGGTCACAGAATAGGTGCAGGTGGGGGAAACTACCAAGCTGCTGAGAGTGCAATTCAACAGCCTTCAAACTGAAGGAACCAATTACAAGTTTTCAAACCCCCTCCACATTATTTCAACTGTACATATTTTAACATTTTTGACTTGGTGGAGTTATAATTCCAAAGAAGTTTTTATTTCAAAAAAGAGAAAATTAAGTACAATCAAGTTTCAACTGAACTAGGTGCAATTATAACAAAACTTTCTCTGTTTAAAACAATGCAACACTTGTGTAGCTACAATGGAATGCTACTCCCACAAGATTTCAATTGCACTTCTGGAAACTAGCATGTGTAGATAGACAAAATAGGAAGTGTTCTTGGATGCAAAGTACAGATTTTCAGTTGAAGAAACTGTGGTTGTTCATAAAACTAAAGAAATTCAATGTAAAAGGGTTTATATAGTACAAAAACGTGCAGCTGAACTTACTGTGCTCAAATTTCAGTTTTACACACACACAAAAGAGACTCAAGTAAGTCAGGACATTTTTATGAAAAGAGAAGTATTAGTGGAACATACAAGGACTAGAGTTTGGAATTAGCCTAAATATGCCAAAGTGTCAATGACAGTGGAACCAGTCACAGAAAATCCCTTTTGCTTATAAGGAAATATAAGGGGTTCCTAGCATTTAATTTGCAGTGTAAGCTGATTTCAGAGTATTCCACTTAAGCTTATGAAAAATAATCCATTACAAGAAGCTACTATATTAACATTTAGTTTGCTCTTTTGTGTCTTTATCACTTCCTAAAAATTAAGTGAAGACACATAAAATGTATTTCAAGAATGAATACAATGAAACTGATGTACAACATGGGATCCCATGTGACACCAAAAATGCTTGGAAGTTCTTCTATGTGCAAAACATCCTTAAAATGGAAAGAGAGCTACCTGTGCAGTTCAGACACCTACAAAGGTATTGCATCACTAGGAGGATACTGGACTTGTTGCCAGTCCAGACACGACTGGGTATCCTGGTATTCTCATTGCCATCAGGTCTTTACTGGTCTTGGAGCATAGACCCCAAACTAAACCAAATTCAGATCCTCCCTCTTGCTCCAGCTCTCAGCAGAGACACTCACAAGTCAAAAAAACAAAGGAGGCCTATCAAAAGTATAGACTGGATGAGTATTTCCTGATTAAAACAAAGTAGCTGACATTACAGGTGAGATTCTGGTCTTACCAAGGGTAGTCAGCACATCAAAAGAGATGATTATCTAGCAAATAACAACACACTGAACGCCAAACAAGAAAAGAGGAGTAAAATGGAAAATGCAAAGTCTTTTAAAATATGTAACACCATTATGTTACAACCCTCTTTGCTGCCAGGGAGCTGAGGGTGGATTGAATTTTGAGGAACACCCTGGGATTCACAGGGTCATTCGTGTTATTTGCAATGCTTTCACTTGAGATCATCCCTCAGCATGCACTGCTGCCACACAGCCCTTTCCAGGAGCTGCCAGCACTGTCCATGGCCAGCTCTTCAGACTAAGTAGGTTTTTCCATGCAGTACATGTCCTTTTTACCAATAATTTCTCAAAATTTATATAAAAAAGCACACACCATGCACCAAGCAGACCAATTACAATTAAACTAGTGGGTACAGATAAAGGAAATAGGCAATTAATGACAGAAAGTATCTGGGCACCAGGTTTCATATTTCCCCCCCCAAATAAGAAGGGGACGTGTTAAGAATAAAACACATAAACCATTAGTAAAATACATATTTTTACTGCCCATTTATCCCTTTATGAGTAACTGTTTGAGGAGATACAAATACCATAATATTTAGGCACATTTTCTTCCTTGGCACACGTGGCTGCTGGAAAACAATCAAGTCATGAAATGCTCCAAGTTCTGCTTTCTAATGGTTTAATCCTTAAATTTTTCCCTCACTCTTAATATATGCTTTAAAAACAAATTAATCCAAAAATTTTGAACTAACATGAATCTATGAAAAAAACTGCAGAGCTGGCTCAAGTAAACCTCTCCAATTATCCCTATTAAATTGTTGTTGAATTTCATGTCATCTTTAAAATATTTTTCTCTCTGAAAAGATGCGACTCCCTACTTAAAGACAGGAAGGAAGTTCTTGGAAAATCTGAATTTTGTTGGTATTTACATAGGCAAAACCAGCAGAGCCCCCTAAACCAGGCAATCTATCTGCTTCTTACAGAGCCATTTTGGGATGAGGACAAAGAGTGGGAAAGGCAGAGGGCACAAGTGTAGCAAATGTACAGCTGATCAGAGGCACATCCCTCACTAGTGACACACCAAACCATCAGAACCTTGAACCTTGTCACAAAGAGATGTGGCCTAAACATTTCATGATCAGAGGTGGGACAGTGCTCACAACTGCTTCTGACTGGGAGGTGTGGAGTTCAGGCCCAAGAGTAGCACCATTGCTTGGAAAATATCTGTAAACTTCCTTTAAATTGTTCAATCTTCTTCCAGCTGCCAAATTCAGCTGAATGTTTCACAGGGAGATACTTTCCAGTGTTGTCACTATCAGAGACCAACTTCCTTAAATGCTTAAATAGGGTGATGATGAGCAGGCTACAAAATCTGAGGAAGGATCAGATGGACCAGTCTTGCGTGACTAGTCACAAAATTTCCTTCAGTTCAGTGCCAAAACCAAGAGAATCTGAGGAGCAATGCAGCCAGGAATATCACAAGAAACATTTCCAGCAGGAAAACAGACCTACTCGTTCTCATTAAAAATGAACATAGACAAAAAAGAAGTACTGCAGCAATATTTCATAAAAGAGCACCTAACACTGAAGACCCATTTGCTTTTAATGATTTCATCTCTTTGGTCCTCTGGGACTTCCAGACATATTGATAAACGAAACTGGTCTAACTACTCTGGCATCTTGGCATGTAATCATTTAAAACAGAGACACTTCCTAACTTGTGCAAAATTGAAACATTTGTTTGAGAATAATTAGTGCCTTAGCCCAACAATGCTTGGCAGATTTTTCTCATTAGTTGAGAAAAATGATTGAGGCAGGCAGACAAGCAAGCAGACTTTGTCAGGCATTCTGTGAAAATAATTTGGACCACACACTTGGCTGCAGAGCCAGATAACGTATGTCGTTCTTTGCTATCTTAACAGGTAGGATTAAAAAACAACACAACAAGAAAACAACCATCTGGCACATGAAAACTGATTTGAGAGGACTTTTCACATCTTCTAGTGAAGCTCTTACCGGAAAAGGTTACTGTTTTTCAAACCAAGACACTTGTTCTCTGTGCAAGCCACAATGATCAAGGCCCCAGCACATCACTTATTTTCTTTTCTATTTCCTACTGTACAGTCAGAACCAGAGCTGAAAATATTCATTGTGAGTCACAGGCTGAGCAGGTCCCAGAACAATATTTGCAGAGTATTCATGCTGGGATAGCCAACTGTGCTCTCCTTCTCCAGGGATGTTTGAGCGTGCAGAGCATGTTCAAGGCAAACTGGGATCAGGGAAATATCAAATCACCACATGTAGGCTGTACAACTTCCAGACATGTTTCCTTTCTGAGGTCCTTCCAGAAATCAGACTACTAAAAAACAAAGACAAGGCTCGAGGTGCCAGGTAACTGAACGGCACCAAACCAAATTTCACAGGATTCATTTTACCAATGTAACTGTTTGCTATTTCAAGTTAGGCATTCATACATCAATGCAACTAAATTAGGCACAGGATTTAGATAAAAGCTTTTTGTCATCCAGATATATGAAAAAATTCTAACCTCTGTATTTTACACTATTTCAGTTAGAAAGCAAATTTCAGGTTTTTACACGAACTTACAAAACAAATCAGCTGGTCAAACCATCAGATGTAAATTGATATGTTGCAATTTATAAACTTCAAATTATGAAATAATTACATTTGCTTGCAATATTTACATATTTCCCATGTCTGCCTGCAGCCTTTAAGTAGCCATTTGGCCTATTATGCCTAGATAACCACCTGGAACTCCTTCCTGGGAAAGTTCCCAAGTCTAGACACTAAAAACCACATATGTTTCCAATTATAAGAAACTATTACTATAAGGCCAACATAAATCTCCTACATCAACAATCAGCTGCCAATTATATCACATTCCACAATATGCCTTCTTACTATAACTAATTTATGGAACAGTTAGCCTAGAAAAATCAATAAAATCAGGAGAAAAGGAGAAGTAAAAACATCAGACCTTGACATCAGGGTGAACATTTGAACCCAAAAGTTTTGAAAAAAAGCTGCAATGAGCTGGATCAACAGAACTATAAATTGTACAATATAAAAAGCTTCATTGTGCAAACAATGTTGGCTGTTATCCACAGGATCCACCACACTCATTCCTGCATCACTCAACGAGATCCTTTAAAAAACATTTAACAAAATATTGGTGGTTGTTTTGTCTTGTTATGTTACACATCCACTGCACAAGAGGCCAGAATTACAGCAAGGATTTTTTGGGCAATGTAGCTAAATCCAGTGAGATCTGTTCCACTTTCTGTCAATCACTTTTGAATGTTTTTACTATGGTTGTAAACAGCAACTATCAAAAATCAGCTGATTTTTAGGAAGTTCTAGGAAAGAAAGGTGATTCAAAATGCAATTAGTGGGAAAAGAGCCATTACCAAAAGCAAACTGCACACAGGAAAAAGGACATTTTACATGTAATATATATATAGAGAGAGATATCACGCATTACAAGACTAGTAAAAAACACTTGTAATTCACCTAAAGTATTAGAGCCTTTTCCCTTTGTTTCCCACTGAATGGATTGATTTATCTGCTTTCTATAACCAAGCAGTATTACCTTAATGTTTATGGATATCACTATATTAGTTTAAGCACCATTGAATTCTGTACGAAAAATTGTGATGTTCTGCAGCAGAAACAGAGTAATTTCAGTTTTAAATTGTGATTTTTTTTAATGAAAATTATAACTTCCCTCATTTTACCAATGGGAAAGAACATCCAGTAATAAAAAGATTGAAATCTTTGTTTCCAGGACTAGTGATTCCTGGAGATCACAGCCCCTCTTTCCAGGCAAATCAATCAAAGTTTTCAGATTATATATTATCAAGTATGTTTGTTGTGTTGGCAATAACTTATATAGAAAGTGTTAAAAGCAAGCAGCAAAAAACTCTGCTCTTTTTCTACTTGTCCTTGTTTTGTTCCGACTAGTATTTAAAGTTGATCAAGTTTTTTTTGCAGTCTATCAATTTTGGAAGGAAAATCTCAGGTCCTGCCCAGGTTTTGGCATGACAATAATAATTTCAGCACAAAGTCCAACTTAGATTTGGTCTAAACAGGAACAAGAGCTTCAAGTCCCTCCTTTGCTCTATTCATGTTATTTTGGTCCAGACTTGTGTGATATTTACTACTAGAATGGTCCCCTTTGCTCAAATAACCAATATGCAGTATTGGAAAAATAGGTCTAACTACATAAACCATGGAGGACAAACTTCTGAAATCTAAATCAGACTAATCCCATCTTCCTCTAGACCCCTGCTGTTGGAATACCTCAGCATCTCCTGTTGTCAGCACCTACATAAAAATACATGAACAAGGAGGGCAAAACTTAAAAAAGCTGTCTTCTGAAACTACCAAAGAAAAGTTTGTGATTGCATTTATTTAACTTCAACAAATTCCTGACATTCTGATGACTGTAAAACCTCCTAGGGAAAATTATACTTGTCAAATTTCTAAAAGTATTTCTTTTCCTAAATACCATAAATTGCAATGAAAGTTGGTCAGAATCTTAATTTCAGCAACAGTTGAGAATCAGAAATGCTTCTCATAGATGGAAAATATATAACATTAAGGCTGAAGTTTTTGTCCTTCACACTCATTAGAAGTTTTTCCTTGGAACATAGGAGTCACCTCAGTAACATATTTCACTAGGAATTATCTGATATGAGACTTCAGTTTATAATAACACAAGGAGTATTATCTTTCTTTATGGATTTTCCACAAGTTAATATATTCAGCAAAGCAATAGTGCGAAAAAAAGGGAATTTTGGCACAGGAGTTTCAAGGTCAGTCTTTTTTTCTCCTCATTCGAGGTCTTTAAATCTTCATAGCCTGGAGATGTCAGCACATACATTTCATTTGAAAGGTCCATCAGTAGTAAAATACAGACAATAGTTATCACCTTTCACACCTCAGAAGTGATCTACATTCCAAAGAATTCTGAGCAGCTCATGTGTTGATGAGACTTCAATTACAAAGGTACATTGTGCAACCATTAACTTAAGGAACAGTGCACATTCAATTTTGTCCTTCATTCTTCCTTATGAAATGGAATTACCCTATGGGTTAATGTATCTGGTTGTATAAAGAGCTCATCTGGGATCGAGCAAAGGAAAAAAAAAACCAACTTTGGAAAGCATAGATGCAAATCAATCGTGTCAAACCAATTAAAGTTTTCCCCCAAACAAAGACTGGTTTTAAAACTCACGGTTTCTCAGTATTATTGTCAGATTAAACTCAATATAATTACAAACCAAACAATTATGATGCTAATTTCATGGACAGCACATTAATTCATCTCTTTTCTCATTTCTTAATTACTCACCTTATAACACCAAGTTATATTATTGCTTACCTTCAAGCAATTCCTGAGAACAACATTGTGTGAGACAGAGGAACTTTGAGGTGTTTTTAATGACATCTTCAAAGAGTAAAAACTTGGCACAGTACTGAAAAAGAAAATTCATGCTTAACCTGAAAAAAATAAAATGGATTTAGATTAATCATTCAAAAGCAAAACACACTTGCTTTTTATGTTTTAAGAACTTCAGATGTTGGATAGCTTTGCATTAATGGCCTCACTTCAGTGAACAACTTAAAACTTCATATATTTTAAGTCACTCCAATTGACCTTTTTCAGATTTGTGTCCTAGAGGAAATCCCCTAAACCTCCAAGGAAGCCCCACTTTTCTGACAAGTGGCCTAGTATTTCAGAATTATTTTTTTCCCCATACATACATAGCTCTTAGTACTAATACAAAATCACTAATGGCTAAATCCCATTGACTTACAGTTAAATACAGACTTCCCACCTATCAGGGTTACTATTGAAAGTATACAGATATCCAGAACTACAGAGCAGTAGCTGAGCTGCATTTTCAAGAGTACATAACGGTTTAGACCATGTTTCATACATTCCCATAGAAACTAGACCTTACCTGGTTAGATCCTTCTGAAAATCCTAGAAGGTGCCTGCAAGTGGGAATTTTAATCCTGATCCTTCCTATCCATGGGTGCTTGACTTTACATGCATTACTCTTTCTGCACCATCACTCATTTTTTATCATTTAAATTTTTATGTCAGCAGTAGAGATATCTGCATATACTGTATTATAGCTACATGCAGCTGATTATTTTTTAATAACATGAGGAATTAGGTTACGACATAAAAATAAAGCAGCAAAATCTCAAAAACTTTCATTGACGCGACAGAAAGAGCTGCAGTTGGGAGACTGTGAGGAGGTGGTTGTTTTGATTTTCCAAACCCACAGAAATGCAATATTTAGCAGCAGCATGTGACAATTGCATTGGCAGCATTTCCAGAAACCACAGACGTGCCCATGCCCCACCCACTGTGCCAAACAAGACACTCTGCACTCCAACACCAGGTGGGGAAAAAGGACATCAAGAGAGGGAGAAATGAGGATTGATCCTCTGCCCACTGCAGGCAGCGAGGATTTTATCACTGCATTACACATCATAGAACCATTAATTGGGTTACCTGCAAGACAGAGCATGAGAGCTCTTAAAAAGAAAGGTGGGATAAAATAAAAAAACCAGCACTGATGTGTCAGTAACCATAATAAAATCAGGGATAATTTGTGACCTAATTGAGAAACAGAGGCAGGGACATAAATTTCCCCGGTGCTGTATGAAACATTAGATGTGTGCTCTAGTAAAGATGATGAGATTTGTGTCTCTAATTTGGCCTGAAGTGCACAAACTATCCTATCCTCAAATATTTCTGCAAGTACATTTTTCAAGTTCTCAGCAAAGGAAGGAGTGCAGATTATGTGGTTTGGGATGAAATGAGCCATTCATCAATAGATCCAGCAGCACTAATAAGCAATGAAATTAGCTGGGATTGGGGATAACTAGCAAGTAAAAAAAAAGAGAAAAAGGCAGGAGAGGTGATGGTAAGGATACACAGTTAACATGAGACAAAACGAATGATAAATAGGGAGAGGCACAGACTGTGAAAAAGGAAAGTGTCATTCAGCAGCAGTGACACACTGACACACATTGCCAGGAGGGATGGAGTCGGGGATCAGACAAGGCACAAGGAGCAGCTGCATGTGCATGTTACTGACAGACAGACAGACCTGAGAGACATCAAATGCTTATTGCATCCCAGTGTCAAGAGGGGTGGACAGATGACTGATTACTAAAATAGGACTATGGTCTACTAAGAGAAGAAACTGAACTGCTGTAGGAAATTTTACTCATATAGTTGCAGATGCTGCTTTAGTCTAAGAAATAATATAACATCCTAAATTTCAATGAGAAAGAAATTACCTTCCAAACTTGTCAGAAATTAAGCTGGGGAAGGAAATAGATATTTACATTCCTGGTTAGACATAGATCCCTCAAGACAAGAGCAGTAGTGAAACAGGGAGAAGCTCATTTTTCCTAGAGCTAAATCCTGACTCAAGAAAAACACACCACATTTACTTCAGACATCTGCCTTCACCAAGCAAGGAAAACAAACAAAATCCTGCTTTTTGCAAGAAAGTAATATTCTAATAAAAAGCATTAAGTCCAACTCTCCTAGTTTTCCAGACTCTCAAGTAAACCTCCACAACCTGGCTACTGAAACTCACCTGAGGCACTCCTTCTGCAATGCTCAGCAAGCCAGTGGAACACTTAATGAAAGATGGGATGTGAGTGTTTGTAGGGCACTGTAAAGAACATTGAAGAACAAAAAAGGGAAAATCACAAAGAAAAACTGGATTTTGTCAAGTTTAACTTTAATACCAAAACATAATTTTAATCACCAATGAGAAGTACAAATCTCAGAAAACAGCGAGAAAATGGTTTTTACAGCATATTGTGCCTTACAATGCCCTTTCCAATTGTTTTCATGGCACTGTGGAAAATCCCACAGGCTCCACTGGAGGACAGGTTCACCTCTAAGGTTTACTATAAATAGGAAAAAAAAAATCACCATCAAAAACACCAAATAGTCTGAGAAAGAAGACAAACAGACAAAGAGCAGGAGCTCTTCACAAACAGACAAGCCAAGCTGAAAAACCACCCAGAACAACACAGCAGGTTACCCCTCTCCACTTCCAGAGGGTATCTAAGTCATCCTACCTTCCCACTCAGGAACCTGCCATTTCCCCTAGATCAAACAGGCATTGAGGACATGCTCTGTGTTATTGACAGTGCTCAGATTAGAAAGCTCCTGGGAGGAGACATGCACACCATTGTCTGAGAGCTCCCTCGGAGAGCTGGGTGCTGACTGGAGGATACCCCTGCACAGAACACTCAGCACTGGCACATGAACTAACTTGGGTGGAAAAGCAAATGACACAAAGCAAAGGACCCCACTCAGATGTGCTTTGTCAGGAGAAGGCTCAGATGTGAACTTGTTCAGCTCTGGGGCAGGACTGCAAACATCTGTGAGGCACAATGGGCTCGACTCGCTGCTGGGAGGCAGCTTCTTTAAACAGTTCCAACAGCAAAAAAATAGTTTCCAGACAAGCTTCGACTTTCTAGGAGAATTCCCCAAGGGTGGAGAAGACACCACATGGTATTTTATGGAATTAGATCAGCAATTTGCTAGTCTTTGTATGGCAATTGGTACAGCAGGGTATGGACAGAGCAAACACTTCAGTATGTGGACAATACCTCAAACAGCTAGAAATGCATTAAACCAGCTTTTAATTAGCTTTATTCTTACTCCAGGGTGAGACTTGGCCTGTATTTACTTGAGTATAAGATGTTTTACAGAATTTTTTTCCTTCTAAACTTGTATGGGATAGGGAGTCTGGAGATACAATAAATACTAAAGCAGCATCCTTTAGATAGGATGCACCATTATTCACAAGAATTTGTGAACGTTTTGAAGCTCAGGATGTGCCTGGTAAGAATTCTCAACATCTGGCTGTGTCTGAGTCCAACATCACTGAGGTCTGAGCCACTGGGATTTTCACAAAGCAGCTGCAAAATATCGCCTGGCTGCCCTCCAGCTATTGAGACTCTGAGGACTGTGTCTGGCAGGACACAGCAGGCAATGTGTCTTTACAAAAATATGCTGTAATTATGAGAAATCACTCACAAGGTAACAGCACAAAAGAAACAGGGGCAGACATGCAGGACACTGAGTTTCAGGACTGTATAAAGACATTAATCAGCATAAGGAATGAGCTTCAGGGTCAGTACAGACAAAAAACCAAAGCAGCCAGATCATAGCAGGAAGAGAGTCATTTCAGCTGATATAATGAACTGGGGAGCAGCTCTCAGGGTGTTGTAATCACTGAGGATGGGTGAACAGCTTTTGACATCAGCCATTACACACATCACTCCAGAGGAAGAGTTCCTTATCTCACATGTTCCTGTTCTAGGGATGCATGAGAGTAAACCATATCTCATAGTGTTGAGCACACTTGAAAGGCCAGTAAAGCTAAAATTAAAAATAAATAATATAGAAACTCCATTTTTACTTTAAATTTTATCTGCCAAACCTTTGTCAAAACCTAATATATCCACCAACCTCTGTTTAATCTTTGGCATTAAAAATGCTTCTGCAATTTTAATTACTAGCATTTCAAAAAATAAGACAAGGAACCAGACAGTTGGTTCTTCATGTTGGGCAGCAACACGAAGAATTTATTTCAAGCTTAATCTTAGGGAAAACTTTACATGAAGAAAAAAATTATAAATCTTAAGTTACTGATATTTACTAGTGAGGCAAATCAATTTAAAAATTGTTAAAGAAATGCTGAAAAACATCTTGACTCCAATGAAGAATTCAAAGCAGTTTTTTCAAAGATAAGCTCAACTGTCAAGAAAATGGCTGAAAAAATACACTGGAAAAATATATAAAAGATAAATTGCTTTGTCAGCCATGATCTGAAATGAAAGCATTAAGTTGGCTCCTGGCTTCAGCTAAGGGGGAAGGTTGGAAAATTGATGCCCAGGTGTCAGTCTGGCCCAGCAGGGACAGCTGGGGCACAAGTCCCCCATCACCTGCTGGAGGCAGAACTGCAGGAGAGACAAACACCATGGACAGCAAAGGCCCCACACCTTCACACTGCCCATCTGCCAGAGATTGGGATTTTTGAAAACAGAGGCAAGAGTATTTGCTGTGAGGACCAGCAGATGAATATAAAACCAAGAATTTAGCTGATACTGCCCACTCACATTTGTTTTAAAAATCACTGAGTGACCCACTGCAATAGCAGGTTTGCATACTTTCTCCATTTAATTTCATGTTTCCATATCCATTCTTTTCTCACTGTTACTAATTACATCCTTGAGCATATTCCTGGCAGCACAATGTTTCTGCTCATCTCCTATTGGCCAGGGACTGTTGCAGCAAATTCCATCGCTTTTCTTGGAGATTTCTGCATTGCCCAAAGATTCCTTCTGTCTCATCTTGGACAGACTTCCTCCAGACCTTGGGACCAAAAAGGCAAAGTGGGGTAGTGAAAAAACAGGACCACTTGCAACAGAAGCAGAAGAAAACTTCTTGACAAGATGATCTCACTTCATTCAGGGGAAAAATGTTCCTAAAAAAACAGGAAACCAATTTCTGCTTAAATGAACCCTGGCAAAAGCCTTTCATGAGAGATGTTTCAGAAATACAGATCCTCTGGAAGGTGAGCACTGCACTCACCAGGGGCTATTGATTTCTTACTATAGCAGCAGTTCTGCAGAAACCAACATTTCCTCAAAACACTAATGCTAAAAAATAGATCATGTTGAGAAGGATTTGTACTTGGCCAAACACTGCAACACCTGGCTGGCTCAAATACTAAATGTTTATTGTTTGGGGTTTTTGTCAATAAGATGCAATGCAAGTATTTTCTCAGCATAACTAATATGTGCTATTTCCATGAGACTCTTTGTTTCAATGAAAATACAGAATAGATTAAAATAAAGCAGAGAAATAATTTCCTGTGCCATTTGAAAATTATTCTTATCCTTGCTACTTCTGCAACCATAAGGACAGATGTCCCAGTTGTCTGGGGGGGAACTTTCTGCGTGTGCGTGTGTTTTATTTTGTGTGAGGTTCTGAGGGCTTTGTTTGTTTGTTCTTAAACAATTTTTGCTTTAAAAGCTGATCTGGTTGGTTCCCTGTGGCAGCAGGGTACAACACAAGATGGAACTATCTCTGTTAATCACATAGTAGCACTGCAGCAGTTCAATCACAGTGCAGGATGCAGACAAGAAATGTCATAACAAACCTCGGAGTCAGTTTATCAAAGAACCATTTAACCTAACATACATTAAACATCAGCTACTGAACATAAGTCCGTACTAATTTCAACTTAATTAGAATCACAATGCAAATCCTGTACCTTGCTACAGGCTGCAAAAGGAAAGCTGCAGAGAAGTAGATTTGATTAACCAAATACTCCACAGAAGAAGAAGGAATAAAAATGGGTCCTGCTCTTCCCAGAGCTCTATATAGGCAACTCCCTGCTGAAGATACCAACTGCTGTAATTACTTGGCAGACAACAAAATTTGACTCAATAGACCATCCCTGTGTTTTTACATATAACTGAGTGGACAGTTTCCAAGTAACTGGAATCAGGATTAAAGTAGACTGGAACAATTTCATCTGATGGGGCCATATTGAAGTTTTATTTGGGTTTTACATAGGGATCTACTGCATGAGTGAGAGGGCAATCAAATCAGACCTATATCAATTAAGAGTAAATAATAATGGGCAGGAACTGGCCTATCAGGATTCCCCTCAGAGAGATCCACTTCATCCTAAACCAGACCATTCTCAGTTCCTTCTCCTGTACTGACATTTGAACACTGAGAATCAGCCCTGCAGACCCAGTGACCTGCAGCAGCACCAGACTCCTGCCACCCTCCATGGCTGACAAAACCTCCTGAAAGACAATATTCCAACAGCACTAAGGAATTTCCAGGCACGTGTTCAAAACTTCCACGTTGGTGGTGTTGATTTGTGATTTTAATGTCTGAGAGTTATTGCAAATCATTGCATTTCTGACTTGTGCTTATTTATGGGCCACTTCAAATCAATGAAAATCTTAGAGAGTTACACTGGCTGTTGTCTGAAAGAGTAGAAATAAAGATGAAGCAAAGGGCATTTTACGGTGTATTAATAACTATGATCCAGTGGTTAATCCCTTACAACACAATCACAAGTGTAGCCACTGCTTTCCAGTACACTTGCCAAAGAAACTAAGTGTTAATAATAGGCTGTTTCACTATTGCCTCTGGTTTAAACCATTGCTGGAAGGCAGAAGGGAGCTTGTAATTTTTTTTCTTTTCACAAATTATAAAATCTGCAAATTATTAGAGAGCAAATTAACAGGTTTCTACTGTGTCTAGTTTATGTATATTTAAATCCTACTTTATTGGTTCTTAATTAAATACATTTAAGAAACCTCAGTTTGAAATACCACCACACTCTCCTAATCCCTTCATTATTTTCTCTACATAGTCCTTTTCTGATTTCCCATTTCAAATTGGTTTTTTTTGTAAGCATTTAAAACTAGCTTTTACTGTTTCCACTTTCTAATTGCAAGCACTCTAAGATATTAATGTATCCTAATAGAGCCTTCCTCTTTGCAAGTACTGTTTCTAAACACATGAGAATTAAGGTGAAAGGCATTACTATAAAGACATTACACTATAAAGTGTAACATTACATTATAAAGACATTACTATAAACCATTGAAGAAACTTGCATCAGAAGCAGAAAAAAAGTCAGATGAGAAGGAAGTTGATGGACTCTGTTTGGATAAGGAAATAAGTTCTTAGGTATAAAAATTATTTTCAAAATAGTGATGAACTATACGTATAATTTAGTTCAAATTCAACAAATATTTTTGGCTAAAGAAAAACAATTAAGTGAAAGGCTCAGAAAATTCATAATCATTTTTTTCTGAAAAACCTGCACTCTTCCAGGCTAGACTGACAAACAGATGTTGGCCTTCCTACCCTCTGCCCTGACTGCCCAGGCACTCCAAGGGCAGCTCCAAGCAGGGCCAAGCTCTGTGCCAGGATGCACATCCTGCTGTTTCTTCTATTCCTGATGATTTACTTGGCACAGCAGCACTTAAATCACCAGGCCAGGGGATGGACACACATCATTCCCTCACTCCAGTTGTAACTGTCCCTTCAGACCTTCCAGGAACTGCTCATGGACATCACCTCCTAAACAAAGAACATGCTTTTGGCAATCCCTTTGCTTTGTCAAAAATGGAGTTCCTGCAGCAAGCAGCTGTAAAAAGGCTTTAATGTCCAGGCAAGGGAAAGGGAGAAGCAGGAAACAGGAATATTTTCACCCAGCTGAGCTGCACCTGCAGGAGAATGCTTGAGGATGTTCAAGGATGCTCACCTGCAGCTTAGGTACCAGTGCAGAGATCAGCACCTATAAGAGATACACACTCCTTTTGGAGGCCTTGTCCTTATGGATGCACACTTTTATATTCTGAAATAACAACAGCTAAGTTTGGCAAATCTGTGTGTCACAATTCTTCTTTCCTTGCATTTCATGGAACTGTTTGTTAAGCTGGAGAAGATAAGTTATTTCATGAATAAAAGCATTCTTCTATTCCTAAATTATCTATAAACAGACTGATTTTTATAAACTCATGGATTATTCATGCATAAAAATCCTGTATTCAAATATATTACTGCCTACAGTCTGTTTGTTTACTACATGCTGCTCTTACAGCTTCAACTATTTATGTCATACTCGATTGTAAATCACATGGTATTGTTCCTGATCCAGAGCTGAATGAAAATGTGATAAAAGAGAAGAAAAATGAGAAACTTTACAGTGAAGATGATGCATTTTCGGAAGCCACCTTTCAGAGAAACCATACACTTAGAATCTCATATGTGTAAATATAACTCAAGAGAAAGACTAAGGGTAAAAAATCCTCCATCATTCAAGGCAGCATAATATTTAAATTTTGTAGTATTCATGCAAGTCCCACTGTTCTGCTTCTGTATTACAGAGAAAGCACATGTTGAAGGAAATACAGTAAAACCCAGGTCCCTGGAGCTCCAATGTAAATCCTTTACACACAACAAAAGTAAAATGGAGACTGAAATGGGGACACTGCAATCTGTTCCTGGTTTGCAGAAGCTTCTGTTCAATTCATTTACTGAACAGCAAATCTTCTGCACTACAGCATTAATGAGAATAGATACAAAAAGCTTTCAAACTTAAACAAAGAAATGGCTGCTACTTTAGGGTATTTTCAAGCATTTCCCAGAGATTAACGAATGAGGCAGATGCTCGAATACCAGCACACAATACTTTAATTTAGTTCAGCATCTCTGCAGGCAGTGGCTTCTCCATTACAGCTGGCTCCCAGAACACAAGAGAATGTTATTGCAGGGCACTCTGAGATTAAAATCCCCAAATAAGCTGTTAGACTTTACACACATCAATCTTTTGTAAATACAATAAGGCAGATTTAATTGGGTTTACTTTAATTTTATAACAAATGTTACTATCTCTTATATAAGAAAGCTATTTTTAAAAAGACCCATGAAAAGGATTAGAAAGCAATTCCATAAGTGATAAAATAGGGGCAGAGAGTTATTATGGAGGAATGTCAGCAAGTGCATAGCCAAGGTTGTTTACTCAATGCCAAATAATCATCTTTCAAAGTTGAAATAATAAAATTATATAGTTTCAAGCTAAGTCTTGCAAGAAATGAAGGAGTTATTGAAGCAGTAGAGGAAATTGGAAAAATAACCCCACCACATAAAATGAACCCACATAACAAATATTAACATGATGACAATGAATGTTTTATCCAAAATGAATAATGTCTGGCTAATAATGACTGGCCTGATCTGCAAAGCTCAGAATGGAAAGCAGCTTCATGGAAACTGAGGTATTTGAACACATGGTCTCAGTTTCAACCCCAGTTAAGACTGAAAAAATTATTTACAAGCTGGTCTTCTGTTGATTTTCTGTGAACAACACTTCAGAGTTATGAATTTCTAGAGTTAGAAAGGATGTCTGACAGTGTGGATGAATGAACATGGAGAACATCAAGTCTTATTTACAGCTGTGCAAATATTCAAGAGTATTTTCGATTTTTATCCTGTTGCACTGCTAATGCTCAATACAGTATCTATTTGTAACAATACCCAGACATTCACATATAAAAATACTTCAGTTCAAAGCCTCAAGCACTTCAGCTGAGGAAGAAGGTCTGTACCTCTGAGTGACCTGTCCTTTTCCCCAGAGGACCAAACAACACACAGGCAGATATCTGTATTCAGCTGCTGGGCTGCATTTTTGTCAGAAAAAGTTTAACCATTTGCTGGGCAAAACAACAGAAAACGAAGTCAGTTAAAATGTCTGAGAAGTAAGAAGGTATTAATTTAATCAAGTAAGAAGGTATTAGTTTAAAATAGAAAACCAAACAGCCAAGCAAAAAACCCAAAAACCTGAGTTAAAAATAAAACCATATTAAAATTATATATATTTATATTTATTTATCGACACGTTTCTACCAAAAGGTTTCCAAGCTCTCTGGCAGGACTTCTGGTCAGGTCCAGAAAGGCATGTAAATGACAGGACCTGAAAATTTGAGCTTTTACTTTAGTAAAGGAGTTTCCATAAAGTCCTGTTTCACCTAATTATAGTCTTCAGGCCCAATGTGGAACAAATTAAAGTAGCTCTGTAACTCATTGGGCAGCTGACCTTCCAGTGACCTTGCAGAGTAATAGAGTTTCAAGAGCGAAGTTTTCTGCACTCAGATATCCCTAAAAATGAGTTAAATTCAGAATGTTTCATTTACCTCTGTCTATTCTGTATCTAAAATCCTGACAATATTTTTTTATTGTTCACCTCCTGAGGGGTAACATAACTCTTGCTCTCTGACACATTCTTCTCCCCAGCCAAATGGGTTTCCTCCTCCTTCTCACAGAGCTTACAAAGATGTCTGTGCACACTCTTCCTCCCTCCTTGGCAGTTCTGCCCTAATTTCCATGGCAGGAAACTCACCTTGCTAATAAATCAAAGAGCAATGGAAGAGGTGACTCATCACCTTCCTGTGAGTGGTTAAAATAAAAATGGACTATGGTCATTTCTGTGGTTTCCACTCTTCTTTTCTTTAAGCTCTACTCCCCCCCACCCTCATGCTGTAGATTTTATCATCTCCCTGAGTTATTTTCAGCTTTTAGTGCAACATATTAAATCTTCTCTGCTTGACTTTGTCATGTCGTTTGATCCTGCTTTCCCCTCTTTATGTGCAGCACTCATTGGTCTTCTGTGTCATTAAAGTCTCTTCCTTTATTACTGTCCCACCAGGGGTCACATCAGGGAAGGGAATATCACCTGGAATATCCCTCTTTTTTTCTGATTACCAGATGTGGAAGTTTTATACAATAAAACCCAACCATCCCCAACATATAGTGAATTTTCTGCAAGTCTTATGGCAGGACTGCAGATGTCTCCAAATGTGAGCCTACCACCTCCAAAGTGCACTTTGATCACAGGAATCCAATGCATTACCTGTGGCTACAGATACAGGCTATGACCACACCTTCCCACAGCTCCAGGAGAACTGGTTTTGGTCCCATTACAGGTGTAGGATTGCAGCATCCAGCCCCTGAGGGCATCCAGAAAAAGTTGAACAGCAAAATAGCTCTGCAAATAGAGATGTATTTAGGAAAAAAATAACTCCCAGCTTTAAAACAGAACACAATTTTTTTTCTCTTTCAAATACCGCAAACCAGCAGATTTCACAAACCTTTGTGATCCTGTATTGACAATGCAGACCCCTGAGCTGCTTCACTATTTAATGGCTCCAAATTCTCTCAGAGTTCAGCTTTGCTACTCTAATACCATCTGCTAGTGCAGATATGCCACACAAATTCCTCAGGAAATTAGCAGAGCTGCTTCCAAGCACAAAGCTCTGTGCTGGAGGATTCCCATGCAGAGTGCTCTGAACTTGCACTGGGCTGCCTAATGCACTTTCTCATGGTCAGGCACTGAAGAGGAACTTCATTAGTTCATTTCCAGAATCTAGATCCTGTGGTAAAGCATAACCAAACAAAAGTTCAGCGTATAAAAGAAAAGTTTACAACATCACAATGAAGATTTTCTGCTTGTTTGCTTTTACTGAACTGAGATTAGTATTTTGAAGTTGAAGCACGATGTGCACGAAAGCCAAGCCAGGCAGAAAAGATCTTCTTAACAATAGAAGGTATGGGCCAATCCTTAATTCTTCTTGGCTCTGCCTTCCAGGAAAGTGAAATGCATCCATCCAGCCAAGGTTTCAGCCTCTCCATGCTCAGTTTAGCCAGGACATTGCTGCCCACAGCTCTTTCCAAACCAAGTACAACTGCCCTGCATCGTGGTCTCAAGGGACACCAGGGTCTCCAGGGGCCAGAGGACAACATCCAGCTCAAGCCTGGAACTGAACTTGTTGCCATGGGACTTATTTGTGTCCCCAAAGCCAAAGACACACAAAACAACATGGAAATGTAACTGTTCCCTTCCTCACACAGTGCCAACTCCCTTCAGCCATGGACCTGTCTCTCCTGCTCCATCCATGTTCTCTTTGCTTTGCAGATTTAGCCAGCCCTCTAACATTTCTTTGATTAGAGTGTTTAAAAAAATCATTTAACATTGCTTTCCACCTTCCTAGGTTTTGCATGGTTTATATTATTTATCTTTTCCACTTGATTAACCAGCTGAAAAATCAATAGCTGTGTGTTTTATCATGGTTTCAGAGGAGCCCTCTGTTGTGTTACGCTGCTATTTTAGGAACTAGAGCAGTTTGTGAATCTATATAAGTAGTTTGGCTTTTCTGCCTTTGCCCTCCCTTTTGATTTGGACACAGCACAGAAATCTTTCTGTTCCTCTGCATGGTGAAAATTGATATAAAAGAGCTTTGGTCATTTTTACATACTTTTTTTTTTTCCTGCTAATAAAGTTAATACCATGGAAAAAACTGGTCAGGAGGATCAAATGTTTATGCAGGACGTCATGCAGCTTTGGTGTGCCAGCTCTCCAAGAGTCTATGAGGAAGCCAGCCAGACGGGCTCTGAAGCCTGCACCCTGACCCCAGCAACCTTTTAATTTTTCAAAGTTTATCTAGCCCCATCCCAGCAGCACTTGCATTGAAACCAATCCCTCTGCTCCTGGATTTTTGGCAGAAGGTGACTTCCTTCATATGGAAAAGTGTTTAATACCAATTTAATGGTCTGTCTAGCCACTGTAAGCCCCCAACCCCCTCCTCGAGTCTCCCACTGGCAAGAAACTGTGAAATAATATGCTTGAAATAGCCCTAATTATTCTCCTCAGTGTGATAGTTGTTTTTCTAATAAGCAATTTTTTGAAAAAGCCATAGAGGAGAAACTACTAGCTACAGAGTTGAATGACATGTCTAATAAATTCCTTTCCATGTATATAAAATTTATTTTTTTTCATTAAAAAATGTTGGCTTTTTCATTATTTCTTCTCTTATACATTTGCACAGTCAGGAAAGGGCCCCAGCAGTACCCGAAATGTTTCCATTCAGACTTGCTAGCACCAGAAAAGAAAATCACATTTATGCAAATCCACTTCCATGCCCAAAAAAAAAAAAAAAAAAGTCTAAGTAACAAGTTTATCTTGGTTGTAGAAAGAAAGACATTGACACAATGCCAACAAAAATCCTAACAAAGAATATAATGAAAAGGAAATTGGGAGATGCCATAATTTTCCTAAAGCAATGAGTTTGTTGCTGTAAGAAATGTCCTGGTTCAAAGAAAGCTGTAACTGTCCTTTGAGATAAGGAAAGGTCTGAAACTTTGCAGCAGGATTGCTGTGTCAGAGGACAAAGTGCAGTCCCAGAGCTCCCCCAGGGTCAGGATGGGGAGAGTGAAACAGCAGCCCAGAACCACAGGACAGATGCAACAAGTTGGCTTGGGATGAGCTTCAGTATCCTTTCAGTCAAGGCGTTACACTGCAACAACCCATCCTTCTGCACCCTGTCCTGACAGGGATTTCAGCTGCTTTCTAGCTTTAAAAAAGTAATCCAGCCCCCAGCTGTACAGCCCTGCAGAGGAGATAGCTGGGAATATCAGCAACATCCTGTGCCTCATGAAATGTCACAGAAGTCCATCTAAGCAAATGTGAAGGTGCTGCTTGCAGTCTACACAACCTCCCATTTGGACTTAAACCACTTAATTTTCCAGGAAGAGGGAGGTACCTTTGGATAGGATCAATGAACAAACCCCTGTAGTTTAATGGCAATAAGCTGCCCTGTGTTGTGCTGAAATGCTGCTGTGCGATATTTTGGCTGTGGCTGTGAGGGATTTGATGGCTTGTGCTGCTGCAAAGGGTCATCTCACATAATTATCCCTTTGGACCAACACAGAGCATGGGAAAGAAAGGAAGGAAGAAGGAAAACGTTTGTATGGGTTCTGTGTATAACATTATATAAGTTAGAATTTTCTTGAATTAATAAAAAACCTAACTAAAAATCTAATGTACAGTAACTATTGTTTTTTCTCTTTGTAGAAATACAAGTATGTCCTGATAATTTTAAAAGGCAGAGAATCTGGCACTGCCAGTCAAATAAGGGAAGTACTAAGCAGGATCAGACACAAGGTTTACAATTCCCATCATCTTCAATACTGATACTCCACAAACATGCATGGCATGATCCTGCAGCTGAAAAAAATCCTATCTCATTAACAAGACCCAAATGGTTGCAGTCCAAAATATGATGGTTTTATGTCATTTTTTTCATCTCTTTGAATGTGGTCAAGAAGGAAAAGTACCATATCATCCTGTTCCACAAAAGCCCAGGGCTGATGTCCAGCCCACTGGATTTCAGTCTGAGCCCCAATCTCAGACCGAGGCCCAGTGATCAAAATAAATGTTGCTTTCTTTCATGTGGCTGCCAGAGATGAACATTTTCAAAAGTGGAGAAATGAGAGGGATGGGAAAGGGAGGAGAAGATGAAGAAACACAAAGTTCACATGGAGATTTCCTGGACTGTTTGATGTCTCCATGGGACATGTTCTGCACAGACCTGCCAGTCTCCTCTCTAAGATACACTGCTCTGTCTCATGGTCTAGAGCTTTCAAGCAGTGCCAACACCTACCTTTCAGGAAGGAGTTCAGACTTTATCTCTTTGGTAACAAACAATATGCTCATCCCTAATTCCTTTTCTAAATACCACATGGTGGCACAGCCTTGGAACTATGTCAGTCTCAACACACCATACGTGCTGTTAAACTGAGCACAGCTCACACATTCTGAAACCACAAAGAATCTAAGGAGGGACATTTTCTGGAAAATGGCTCCAAACAATAATAATAATAAAAAAAAGTTCTTCTGAAAAATGCAGGTTGTGATACACCATGATGATGCAAGTTTGGATATCCAAGATTATGAAAACACCCAACCAACTCCAGTTGTGCAATTGTGTCTTTTTGCAATTTCTCCAATTCCATCACATTGGGTAACTAATGGAATAGGAGGAAGGGGGTGACACATTATGCTTAGGTGTGGTTTGGAAGTTTATAAAGAATATATGTAGTCGGGTATTCTATGCTTGTTTAATACTTCTGAGCTGTGGTTATGGTATTATGCAATCATAACTACTCTGCTTGCTTCTTTGGGGTCCTACAATTTAGCTTCAAACAGTCCAGCTGTACAGCTTCCCCCACTTCCATCCTTTCACTGTTAAGTGCTTTTTTCTTACCCCCCAGAGATCAAAGAGATGTTTTTGTGGTTGGCTGTTCCATCCACATTCCCTCTCCCTCCCCTCTTCCTTCCTTCCTCTGCCCTCACTGCAGCACATCACCCAGCAGCCCCAGGCATTAATCACTCACACACTCGCACCAGCCACGTTCAGATGCACTCATGGAGCCAATATCCTGTTCTGGACATCACCCTGTGCTTCAGCAGCTCCCTGGCTCTCCCTTGCAGTGCACTGCATTCACTACTGGATTCACAATTCCTGTCTGGCCGTTCATCTGATTTAAAGGTCTGATTTTGCTTCTGAGACAAATTGAGTACAGTTAAGTATTTGATTACCTACTGTGAGTCTAGTAGGCAAATGATAATTTAGTGAAAAGTCTACAGATTGCTGTTTTCCTGGACTCTGCTGCCACCTCATTCCCACAGTGCCTTGACAGGGATAAAGTTACTCATTTGATTGGAACAGGGCAACAGCTTTATTTTCCAAACCAGAGAATCTGGGTCAGCTGAGGAATAAGAGGACAGACTTCATTTTACAGGACATCAAATATAAAAACCACTTCTCAGAGTAGGCTATCCTCCCATGAGGCTAATTTAGGTTGAGTTTTTACCAAACACTAAAATAAATTAGCTACAGCTCTTTTTCTTGGCATGATACTGGGCAGTGGTCAACTGAGAGCTTGCATCAAGACCAGCTACAGTAGACCATGACAGATCTCACCTGATGCTTATTTCTTTTTATCCTATCACACAAAGCACACTTACACATTATTAGGAGTTTCCAACAAAACAGGTTTGTACACTGGGAGGTTTCCTCACAAACATTTGGTTCTCATGCATTAATACTCAGACACCTTCTGCACTATTTTGTCTATGGGTTCATACAGTCAAAAAGAAACTCATAGTCAAAGCAAAACCTGCACTGATGGTTTTCTGCCTTTTCAGGCAGGTTGAATGATTTTCTACAAAGGCATCATTAAACATTACTCATGAAACATTCCATAAATAATGCTTGCACGTGGTGCACTGCAGCATTTAATATTCAAATTCCCAGCTATTCTGGCTGGACTCTCAGGTGTACCGTGTGTTATGGGCTTCCCCAGAGGATAAACAGAACCTTCATCTCCATTGTGATTATTCACAATTGTATATTTCAAATTTACTGTCACAAATACATCTGTTATATAACACTGTTTAAATTGCTGTCAAATTAAACAGCCCTGTCAAGACCTTCCCTTGCATTTATTTATACAAGGCAAATTTGGAGAAAGGAAGCAAAGGAACTGAGTTAAATAGAGTTAACAGTTAAAAACACATATTGTAAATCTCAGAATATTGTTTTTCTGCTTTGCAATAAAAATATCAAAAAATACAGCATGTATGAAGCCAAGGATAAATAACTGAACATATTATGAATAAATCAGCAACTGAGTGTGTATAAACAGAGAATACATGAAGCATACTGAGGATTGCACAGTCACTTCCATAGGAAGTCCCCCAATTCCTGCTTCAGGATTTTTCATTCTAAGCACATGTGGAGGCATTGTCCTGCTCTTCATCTTGGCTTGAAATTGTTTACAGTGTGTTATTACTTCACTGCTAATAAAGGACACAGTGCAACAACCCTGCCAAACAGTATTTTTGGTAAGGCAAAATAGGCCTTAATTCCAAGCACACAAACAAAAGGAAAAAAAAATTACTGTCAAGGGACAGGGTTATTTTCCCAAAGGAACATCTGTTCCTAACACATCTCATGAAAATACATACGATAAACCGTAAGTACAAAACAGAACCTGTATTCAAACACTGCCCAGCAGAAGCCCACGATCCCTGGAAAACCTCTTTTAAATCCCAGCAACCCAAAGGCTCGAAGAGAACCATTTTCTCTGTATACACTGCAGCTCTTCAGAACTGCAGCCATTTGGCAGTGAGTTTGCAAAGCCACAAAAGGATGGGAATTAGCTATGTCAGCATCTTCCCTAGCTGCAGAACGTAGCTCAATCCTTCACCGTGCCAAAAATCAGTTGTAAAAGCCAGCGTGACAGCCGAGAGGAAGGTAATCCTCACCAGCTGTTTCCAGCTGCAGCCAACCACATCAGCACACAGCAAGCACCAATGTGCAGCAGCTAAAAAGCTACCTGAGAAGTGGGGAAGATGAAGTCTGATTCCAGGATCAATAAAGTGCCTCGGAGATGCTGACAATGTTTGGCTCCCTTCAGGCAGATCCAACAGAGGTTGTGACAATGTGCTGGCCACATGTGGCTGCAGGACCTCAGTACCAGGAATGGGAAATGCTCAGCAATCCACCACCTTTGGACACTGCAGAAGGACCCTAACTTTTTGCAGGACTGCTACCCAGGGTATCAAAGCCTAAACACATCTCAAACCTTGATTAAAAAGGAGATTTTATTATTAGGTGGGCAAAAAATGCAGGGTTTTCCCCTTCCCTTCAGTGTCTCAGCTACTGCCTGCCCACACATGCAATGAGGCACATGAGAGGAGCACTGACTGAGGCAGAACAATTCACCAATAATTCACACCATGTTCAATTAAACTCGGGGGGCAGCTGAGACCAAACAACCTGTCTTGTCTTTCCAGTGTTTTTTTGTGATAGTAATTTTAAGGATGTCAGATGTGTTCTTACTTGTTCGTCCTAACTTCCTCCTTCACACATACTGAAACAAAAAAAGAGCTCCCTAACATATGTGCAGAAAAGATGAAGGCTTACAGTTGTCATCTAAATATTTTTATTGAAATGATAATTAACTGTTTCTAAGAGCTTGGCTTTACTACAAAGATAACAAGTCAGAATAAGGGTATTGAGTTTCCTCTGTTATCAATCAGTAATTTCTGTTCCAATGCTGCAAAATGTGCCTTTGAGGCACCCTCTCCTCCTGCTGCTGTTTTGCTCAAGGGAAAAAGTGATGACTTTTTCTTATGTTATACTCCATTACACCACTCAGCTTAAGCTACATACTCCTGCTACACTAAATGCACAATTCTGCTCATCTACTCAGATAATAAACTTAATTACATTAATAATTGTTGTGGTTTAGTACGTTGCCAAAATTTACCTCCTAGCTTGTTAGACCTACAATTTAATTAGCAGCAGTGAATTTTAAATGAACGATATTATCTAAACAATTATTTAAGGGGGTTTACTGCTGTTGTTTCTGCACTCCCTAAACAAAATAAACTGTTTTCCTCACTGCACTATTCAGAACTGAACCTGCAGCCCAGTCACTTGTGGCATAAGGAAGAGATTCCTTTGGATCCACTGACATCAGTTTTGAGGGTCAGCTACAATATAGCAATTTCACTGAGTGCCAGCATTCCTCCAAGTTTAGTTTTATCTGATTTGCAGTTAATTCACAATGGTCGTTATACATCAGGTAAAGTCCTGGGCTGAACATCTATTTCCAATATTCTCACTCACCTTGAGCTTTTTGTTTCTGATCCACAACAGACAGAAGCCTCTATCAGGTTCTTTCCTCCCTGACACAAGAAACTCCAAATCTCCTTCATTAATTTGAATTCAAACTAAATCCCCTTTATCTCAGACATGAAGATGATAATGCATGCTTCTCCTTCTCTTGTAATCAACACAACCTTAAGCCTAAGCAGACTCTGATTTTAGCCAGTAATCACTATTCATTCCTCTACATTTATTTTAATTCTATTAGCCATATTCCATGAATGTCACCCATAAATTTCAAACTCCAGGGAAAAAAAGCCAACCACAACAACAACAACAACAACAACAACAACAAAAATCTTAAAACCAAAATAAACACCAAACCCACTATGTTTCTTAACATCATCAGTCCCCCAGGTGGGCATTTTTTTGCTGCTGTTATTCATAAAGTGGGTTGTTTGTGGGGATTTTTGGCTGGTCAGATGGTTTTGGGTTGATTTTTTGCTTGTTTGTTTTATTGGTTGGTTTGGGTTTTTTGGGAGGAGGGGTAGGAGAGGGGTACCTCTATTGCAGTTTACAGGTCCGTGAATTACTTATGTCAGCTTTCAGGTTAAAAGATATCCCTTCAAGATGTTTACTAATCATCCTGATGGTACTAAATCATGCTTGTGAATGTTTTCAGTTTTGCAGAGTGAATGGTCTGTAGAATCAATAAAGCAATCCACCACAAAGCCTAATTAACTCTCTCTCACAACTGCACTTCCAAGAACATCCATGCTTGAGAAAAATGAAACTAAACAAATCGGCCTCAAACATTTGCACCAAAATACAGAGGAGTGGTGAATTACAGTAAAGTGCAGAAAGAGTCTTCTGGATACAGAAGAGAAATAGATTATAAATTGTTCACTACACTCAGAAAGGAAGTATATTGCAAAACACATAAATGTTACAAAAACAGCTCTGAAGCTCTCCACCAGTGTGTGCAGGTGACATATGCCTGAACCAGAGAGATGATGTCTCCTGTAACTGAGCTTGTTTGATTCCTGCAGTGATTACTCAGTTTGTTTCCCAAAGTGAGACTTCAGGAGTAATAAAAGGAAGCCAAACAAACGCCCTTTGCCAGCAGAACAGTGGTGATTTCTCACTCTGCCAATATCACATTAGCTAATATTACTCCAAGTGGCTTTTCAGTTCTTCATTGGCATTACTGTATGCCTGACAATAGAAAAAGAGCAGAGAACAAAGCCTGAAGCTGATATGTTTGCCAAGTCATCTTGCTGAAGCCAAAAGGAGGAATGCTCACCAAATTAACATCTTGCTTTAGCTTCAAGTGGTCTGTCATTTCTGGAGGCATTTTAAAGAATATGTGCACAATGGCTGCTGGAGAGCATTTCTCCTGTGCTTTTTGCATGATATCTCACTGTAGCCCATGCAACAAAGCTGCCTCGATTTCCAAATTAAATAATGACAAGGCTGCAGGGCTGGAAGAGGGTTTACATATTTTACACTTCAAGATAGTGACCTGCAGTTTTAGGTGCTTTCTGATGGCCATGACCTGATTGCTGAAGACAGAAATACACCATAACCCACCATGCCTCATCAGTAGTGATTACAACGGGATTACTCAAGAATTTCCTCAGATCAAGAACACAATTTACTGATCAATTACAAGAGAGAATAGCCTCCCCACTTTTACATTTGAATTCAACAATTCATTCCTTAATAGAGGACATTTTATAATAATAATGATGAACATCTGACGTTCCAGGGAAATCCCATTTTCAGGAACAAATCTCAATTGGCTTTGAAATTAGTCTTACAAAATCTCCAAAGTTCTATCTCAAAAGTTGGTCAGCCAAATACTACTAGATTTTTCTGAAATGTTTTTTCTGTTCTGTGATAACATTGATAAATAATTGCATCTAATTGATCTCACAGTGTAAATAAAAGTTTCATTAGTAAAATAAGTCTCAAATCAAAACATGTCAGAAATATCCTCCTTATAAAATTAAAACAAGGCATCAGACTGTGCACTTCTACTGGTTATGAAAAAAATAGTAACTAACAAAAAAAAAGGCTGAGATTAAACCTGTCTGAATAATTTACATGTTAGATTCTGGGAATTTATTTCAGCTGGAACTTGCATAAAAAAACTGAAGGAATGCAAAACCACTTGGGTACCAACTGGAAGATGAGTTTCCAACAAGTCTCAGAAAAATAACAATAGTAGAATAAATCATTGCCTCAAGCATACCACTGCAGACAGAGAAAAGGTAACCCACTAAATCAGGAAATCTCCCTTTAGTACCAGTTCCATGCTCTATATCCAACTCCTATGTTGTCCTTGAGAAGGAAGGCAGGTTTGTGTGTAACCACACTCACTGTACAGGATCTCCCAAGCTTATCCCAAGACATCTGCTCCAAGATCAGCCTCACCCAATGAATATACAACTATGGCTACTAAGCCCATAAAACTAAACCCCTTTACCATAAAAGCTCACCTCAAACAAAATGCATTGAAAGGAATTACAAATTTAAACCCAGATACACTCACAAATATAATCTTACTCATCTTTTTGATGCACTTAAAACTGTATGTTGAATGTTCTTGGAATCCAGCTGTGCAAACACAGGAAATCCAAATCTTGCAACTTTGCACAGTCTTAAATTCATTTACCAACATACAAAGGTCTACAAAGGTTTTTCTCTGTGCTGCACCACACTGCCTCATCAACTCCTGAAATATTTAGGAAAACATTCCATATAAAATTCAGGTTAAGCAGCTACAATTCTCATCTAATCAAAGGAATTTCTTCTGTTGCAAAAACTAAGACTGGTGTTGTTTGGCTAGATTTTCCATATGCCCATTAGAATAACTTCCACTGTTTTAAATGTACCATTTACCTCATGAGGGTAAAAAAAAATTACCAGTACACTACTTAATTAACAAATACACATTATTTGTGCCTTGTCTAAATTGAAAGTAAAGCCAATGTAATGAGATTCACCTACTGTTCACTCCACTTTGCTGATTTTGTGGAAACCATTTTTATGCTCATCCCTGCATCCCATGGTACCAGTGCAGAGCTCAGAGATGCACAGGTGAGGTGCCACTGCCAATGTGATACAGTGCCAAAATTTATATCCAAGTGTTTCTCTGTAAAGGCAGAACAAAGGGATGATTTTTTCTGTATACTGCTTAATTAGAATTGGCTCTCCCCAGGGAGAGTACAATCTCTGACACTTCACCTGGAGGCACATTCCAGGATCCTGTACAGAAAAGCTCATCAGGGGAAATGAGGCACATCCTGTTTACTTTTCAGCTCCCTTAGCTCATTAACAGCCATGCACACAGACACCTCACCAAATTTGGGGTATTTTATGCATTCTTGCAATATAAGTTTGTAGCCATATTACTTAATAACTTCCGGGTGTTCTGTTTATTTGGGTGTTATTTGGTGTTGGGTGGTTTGGGTTTTTTCTTTGAGATACTTGGTTGGGTGGTTTGAGGGTTTTTTTGCAATTTAATGCCTATGCTTTTTAAGTAAGTCACTGTCTCAAAAGAATATCTGTTACTCAAACAGATTCAGTGAGGAACTCAAAGGAGTGAAGTGGATGTTATGATGCAGTCCTTTTTTTTTTAATATATCCCTCTAGATACCACCAACAATAAATGCCCTGCTAGTAGTAAGAACTCCAGCTTTCTTTGTTTTTCAATGATGATCACACATTTTTCCCCCCACCATTTACTGAAGATGAATGAGCATTTTAACATCACAGTTTTTCAGTGCAACAAATCTTGGTTAGGTTCCACTTCAGAGTCAATGTGTAGCACAAGATCTGACACACAGAAAAAAAAAAAAAACAAACCGTAAGAGAAAGAGGGTTTGTTGTGTCTTTTCTCCAAAAGATGTGGTCCCCTCAACAAGCCCTTCTTGATCTGAATGTAGGCAAAAACCAAACAAAAACTTTCAAAATGAAAATACAGAAAACTAGGTAAAATTTAATTAATACTACAGAAATGATGTTTAGTATTTGAGCACCAGCAATTTAGAGAGTATGACTGTCCCTCAGACCTCTGTCTGTCCCTTCTTGTAGCCCTAGTGCTCTAATAAAACACATCCAATTACAATTACAGAGCTGACCAGTGTCACCACTCGGTTTTATCCAACAGAAATGAATTTATACAACAGGAATCCCTCCCCTGCTTCTTCAGCCCTGATGACACATCTGCTCCACTGCACCCAGCCCTGCCTGGGAGCCCTGGGGAATGCACTGCCTGCAGCAGGGTCACTGGCAGCTGCCAGCAGCCTGCAGAGCAGTGCTGTGACTTACACATCCCACAAACTGCTGAATAAATCCATTCCATCATCTGGGACCGTGCAAATTTTTCCTCAAAGCTGAATGAAAAGATGCTTTGCTTTCCCTTCCTATTAAGTTTTACTTTGCTGAGGCCCACAGCACATGCACCACAGTCTCGTCAACAGCTGGTTTTCCTTCTAAGCTTGCCCTGTCACTTAGGGATTTGAATTTTTGCTGATAAAGTGTAATAGAAGCTGCTTCCTGCTACACCACAGCAAAACAGATGTTTTAAAAGTTATGGTAGCCCTAAAGCTGGTCTCTGTAGCAAAATCTGTCTCAGGCTAACTTTCCTTCTGTCATAAAACCAGACACTGTATTTGTTTTCCTGCTGGTTGATTGAAGTAGGTATCAAATAAACATTTTAAGTAAGATTTTTGGATGAGCAGGGAGTCACAGGAAGCAGCAGTGGGAGAAGGTAAATACAAAGATGCAAATCAGAGAAACCAGGGGAAGGAGGTGCTCAAGTAGACCCTGAGCTCACCTTGCTACTCCCAGGCACAGGCATCAGCACCTTTGGCACTCCTGGCAGATGCTTGTCAAGCCCAACCTCACCAACTTGAAGTGATTCCACAGCAGCCCTAAGCAATCAATTCCAGTGACAAATTATCCTGAACAATTGCAAGGCTTCCCCTTTAACTCCAAATCTCTTTTGTTTTAATTTCAGGTCATTGGTTCTTGTCCTGTCCCAAGAAGACATGAATTCTCTTCATTCAAGCAGCAGCTTTTTGCCTACATCTTCTCAGCCTTCCTCACCTCCAGACTACAAAAACCAAAATTCTTTCAGTTTGTTTTCATAGCTTACATTTTTTTAATCATCTTTATTGCTTGCCTCTGGTCCCTCTCCATCTGATGTGTATCTGCTTTGCTCTGCCCAGGCAGCCCAGCTGACACAGAAACACCAGGCAGAGTGAGAGCCCTTTCTCATGTATTTAACACACAGTACTTTTGAAACTCATATCTTTACAGAGTATGCTCCTAGGGATTTTTTTCCTCATAGTTTCCATTTTGACACAGGGTCCAGGATTGGAAGGCAGCTGAACAGTGAGATTGGATGTGCAGCTGAGTTAGAGCCTCACTGAATATTCCTGCTCCCCCTGCAGATCCAGGTAACCAGACTGTCAATGCTCTAAGTTTTAGGATCCAAGAAATCTCCAGGAATGCTAGGGCAGTGAAATCTACACTCTGCACACACACTTTTATTTATATGTAGCTCAATTCTCTTTAACACCTTTTGTGCTCTTTGGTCCTTGCACTGGCAATAGCCATAGTACACTCTTTACCATCTGCAAAAATAAACACAATTTTTCTATTCTCAACACCTGGTCCTGAAACGAGCTCAGAAATTGCAGCTTCTTCCTATTCAACCACAAGTTATGCCCAGCATGGGAAAAAAACTTTTTGTCTGTGGCTTTAGGTGGCAGATACCCTCTCACACACTGAGGAGTTATGTTTACTAGCACACAATTTCTCCCAGCTCACCCACATTTGGAGGGTTCCTAAATAATTCCCCAAGATGTTTGATATCTCAACAGCTGACACCACCAAGCTTTGCTTACCAATATTTCTCCTCATCTGCTCCCCTGCATTTGCAGTACCCTTGAGCTTCCTACTCCTACTTCCAATCACTTTATCTTCCCACATATTATTCCAAAACTGTCAGAGGTTAGACTTGATATTTCCTTATCTTTGTCCTACTCCCTAAATTTCTGTCTAAAATAAAAGCTTTGGAGCAGCTATCACATGCCAGGCTGCACATTCTTGCAGCCTTCATGTCCTCTGCTTCACCCTTTTCACTGTTACAGAGAGGTTTATCTCTATCAAATTGCCATGTAGACACATACCCACAGCAGAAGTTTTTTGGGCTGAGTTTTAAGAAATCTTCCAAGTTCTGCATGGAAAACAAAGAAAGGAACCCACAGCAAAATCTTTCCTTACAAAAATAAATTAATTAATAGATAAAAATAGCTGCCAGACCCAGGGCAGCCATCCATTTAGAGTGACCAGATCTTACCCAAACAAAGGAACAGCAAACACCTCCACACCAGCCAGAGGTGGATGACTCAGTAAAATAAAGGGAACTATTGAGCAGTATGATAATAATTCATTCAGCTGGAATGAACAGATATCTGGACCTGAACATCACTGGAGAAACTCCATTTCTCAAAGCTTAGTAACTTCAGGAAGAAGCCCCTCAACTTAGCTTGCAGTGACGCACAAGAGCAGAGGACACCAACAGGTATGTGGCACACTTGGTGGTTTTATGTCATTTGCATCAGTACAAATGTCCCTGCAGAGCAATGTGAATTTTGAATATTCTAAGTCATGCACCAGGAAGGAGAGAATTGCATCATCCTATCCTGAGACAGAAATAGAAAGTAGAGACTAGTCAACGAGAAGAAATTCTTAAATTATAATTTAAAGCCTGAAATGACATTCTAATGTCTCATTGGAAAAACCAGAAAGGAGAAAAAATTCAGCTTAACCTAGACCTGGGAGAACCAGCCAAGGCAGACATCTTCAAAAAACCCTCAAGGATGATCTGTTCTCCTGTTTATACTTCCTCTCTTTTCATGTTCACTGTTCTTGCACTGGAATCCTACAGGTGAATCCCTTAACTCACTAATCCTGCAGGACTCAAAGCAAGGCTGCAATTCCATCACTGCCATATTTTCCATGCACTTTCTCAAACCACAGCGTGAATAAGCCTCTTGCAATCATTTACTGGTAAGAGAATTCATTTCCCTTTATAACCGAGAAAACAATACAAGAATTCTTCATCTGCTTTCACATGCCAGAAAAATGTTTGACTGAAATACCCATCTATGTGATTCAGATATGGAAACTCTTTGAAGCCTTACTATAAAATCTGTATCACATCACACTACAGCTAAGTGCAAAGCCTGTAAGACCTTGTTACCACTTTTGAGAAAGGTATTTCTGTTACAAAAAGTCAGTTACCTGATACAATGTTCCTACACAAGAGTCCTAGTGAAACAGCCTCTCTTACAGAAAATAAAAAGTTATATAAACTTGAGAATAAAGCAAAGGAGTCATTAGTCTAGTCCATGGAAAGAAACAATAATATGAACAAAACTTACAATACTTGTAGTTCATAACTCAACAGACATTTCTATAAAACACCACGTATGTCTATACAGAGCCTGCAGTCCCCCTCCCTGGGAAATCCTCAAGAGTTCCCATTGACTTTTGCTGCCTCAAAAGTTCACTTAATGAAAGAAATTAAAAGTCATAAAGGCAAGATCCCAAAAAAGTGCTGAAGAAACTGAGAGCAGACCAGAGACAAAATTGAGAAAGTAGCTGTGCATTAGAAGGCAGTTCCTGATACAGAAAGGAAAACACAGGCAGAGGAGGGACCCCTGGGCTCTGCAGGCAACCCTGACAGGAAACCTGAGCACACAACACTGTGGTCTGGAAAAAGAAAAACTCTTTTTTTAAAATGTCAATAAATATGCACATGGATTTACTAATCTGTCTTAAAACATATACTTTTTGTGTAACTAACATGGAAAATAATTGGCTTTTTGTAACCCTAAATATTCAGAGAATCTGAATTTTGAACTCACAGAACTCCCCTACAAACTGCATCATTTTCCAGTCTGAGATAGCACAGGCTGGGGCTGGAGATCGGTGCTGTCTCAAGAAGATTATGGCAGCTGAGCCAAGAGGTCCCATTTTTATGTAAATGAACAGCCAGCCTGTGACCTGTGAGGAACTGCAGTGCCTGTCTTTCCTGCATTTCAGCAGGAATCTCAAAACACCCGAGGCTGTATGGCAGGAGGTAACCAGAGCAGCCTGGTGAGCGTCCAGCTGGGGGGAGTATTCCCCCAGCTGTGTGACAATATGTCTTTACAAATTACAGCCTTTCATGCAGTAATTATAGCTAAAATCTTCTATTCTTGCTGGAGCAGGCAAGCACTGCAGTAATTCCCAAGTACGATAAAGAGCAGTGACTCTGCTGATCTCCAGCGTTAAACCCTGGTCCAATTAGAGCACAGGGACCAACACAGATTAACACAATTGGATCAGGCTGATCCTGTGGAAAGCAAGGCCTTCTAAGAGATAACATGAGGTTCACCTCCAGGGAACAGCGTGCAGCTGACAGAGCACACACAAACTGCTTGCTTTTCTCATCACAAGGGAGATCTGAATTGAGCACATGGAGCTCTGATGCACATAGGACGAAAAAAAAAAATAGGGGTTCTAGGGATATTTACTATTTCAGTTTGTGCACATCATTTCTGAGTTCAGAAGTGTTTGGACAATGCTCTCAGGCACGTGGTGGGAGTGTTCTGTGCAGGGCTAGGAGTTGGACTCAATGATCCAGATGAGTCTCTTTCAACTCAGCATATTCTATGATTCTGTTTTATTCTCTGATTCTTCCCTGGTGCTTTGCCTCTTGAATTATAAGTTTATACTTCAAGAAAGTGTCAAAGGAGGCTGCTGTAAAAAAAATTTCCTCTCTGAAAAGGAACATGTTTTTCTTTTTTTAATATACTCTAAAACTTCCTACAGATTGTACACATACTGAAAAATAAGATGAAGAATATCCAATTTATTTTCTCAGATTTTGTAAGGGTAAATTTGCTGAGAGATGCAAAGCCTTAAAGTATTAAAGGATTGCAACTTAGATGCAACAGATTCTACACACAGGTTGGTAAAGAGATTTTGTTGGTACAGTAATCAATACTGGCTGCAGGCTCCTCAATTTCTAAGGTATTCTACACTTGTTTAAAGCATTTTTATGAAGCAGGGCTTAATAGCTTTGCCACTGAACATGCTACCATCAGTGCCAACAAGAGGAATTCCTGGAGCTTTTCTAGCTCTCCAGAAGGTAAAGCACACCAATTGTCAGAGAGAGCATATGTATAAAAGGAGACTCTCAGCTACCTCATCAATTATCCAGGCAGCATTTAATGACAGATTAATGCTCCAGGAAAAAAAAAATAACTAGATAAAACCTGATTCTTTCCCACATCCTCTTCATTGCCACTGGCCACACAACTTTAGATATTTCACATGAGGGAAAAATATCACAGTGTCTTCATGTTGCACAGAGAGCCTCTTTCTTCAGGGTCTTGCAAAAAGGAACTGGCACTGAAGATTTCTTTCATGGGGCTACAAAGATCTGTCTCCCAGCACTGACCAGGTGACCTTGAGAGGATTTAAGATCATCCTGACCCACTTTCCAATTTGTACTTTTAATTGACAATTCCCATCTCTTCCTGACAGCAGACAGTTCACTGCAAAGTCATTGGCATTACCATCAGACAGGAACTTGGGCAAGCAGAAGTAAAGAGGCTGATTAACAAATATTCCAGTTTTTAAAATCTGAGTAAGACATGAATTACTAAATTCCAAGGTCTCCACACCCACCAAGTGACCTGCCAACCTTAACTGGGATTTGTTCAGTTGGAAAAGAGGAACAAGTGCTCTGCTTGGCACAACCAATTCCAAGCTTGTGTCCCAAGAAATCACAAGTTTCTGAAAAGAGTGATTCTGCTCAGACCTGCTGTTCTTTTCTGTCTTCTCATTCACTAAAAATTGCACTTAAAATTTTAGCTCAGATTAAACAACAAAACCAGTATTTTTCCTAAATAATGTGGCCAGTTCCCGTTGTTATAAATGCAAGAGAGTAACACAGGCAATGGCAGCCAGGCAGAGCACAAACAGGCAGGTGCTGAACAAGTTTTCTACCACAGGCAGCTTTGCCAGCAAATATCTGGCCTGCAGTACCCTTGCTATTTCTGTCTTGGATGTCTCTGGAGGAATGACTGCCAAGTGAAAAGTACCGTACCAATTTGTGCCGTGGTTTTGTGATGTGCATAAATGAGTTCTTGGATAGGCTTAAATTCATCCTGACTCGTGATTTAAGTGCAAATTTAAATTCTGGTGTGTCTAAAGGGGAAAGGTTTGTGCATTGCTATGCAAGTCTGCCAGCTGGCCCCCACTGCCACTTTGTTCCTTTGCTTTTAAAACTAAAACATGAAGCTTAAAACAGTTGTTTTAATATTTAGCATTGTAGAAGGTCATGTTCATAAAAGGGCCCTGGAGAGAAAAGCTTTCAAGCAACTGGGGAAGCCACTAAAATTCAGTATATATAGGACACATCAGTTGCATTCCTTTTATATCTCACCTCTCCTGACAATGAACTGGGAACTATCAGGCTTGGCCAAGGACTGATAGAGAACAACTGATACTGAAAATGCAGTTAAACATTAGATGTTAGGCTGAATATGTGAGTGTTCTTTGACAGAACAAAGGCATGAACAAGACTGTAGAGGTCTTTTCTAGCTTTAACACACTGAAGTGATTTTAAGGTGGAAAATTTGGCTTCACATGCCAAACACCTGATGCTGATAACTGCAGTTCCAGGGGCTCCTTGCAGAAAACTAGTCCAGCCTCTAGCTACTGAATAACTCATGCCTTGCACTTACTATATTGAATACTTATGTCCTCTTACAATTTTTTTTCCTTCTTTAATGGTCTGTAATCTACTCCTTAAAACTGCCCTTTCTTTGGCAGTATTATCCCTCAGTTACTATATTTATTCTAATGTGGCTTTCTGACCACTGAAATGAGATGGAAAATTCTTTCACTGCCCATGTGAACACCCATCACCCTGCTCACCAGGTTACCCTAATGCCCCAGGTGATTGTGCTGCAGAAATTCAAAATATTAGCCCTGGTTTCCCTATAAAGTTCATTTAACACCCACTTGTGAAGCAACCAAACAGGCACACAACAGGATTAAATAGAAGCCAGCTGAGCTTTCACTCAGTACTTTTCAGGATGAGTAATGCCTGCAGGAATCATTATCCTGTCCAACAACTGTATAAGATGTTAAAAGACTTTAAAATCAGAGGCACTTGTTTCAAAGCATGTTTAAATATTTACTGCATGCATTGTGACCTCTCAACTTGATGCTTGACTTTCAGCTCCTGTAACAGATACAGACCTCATACTCTTGGTACCTCTGCCAGAACACAGATTCTCCACTCCTATTGAAAGGAGGGGAAGTTAGAGCCAAACCACTCCTCTTGGACCCCCTTCAGAATCCTTCAGTCAGCCTATTCTATAAACTTCCTTTAACTATGGGGAAACAAGAAGCAATTAACTATTCCCCCACTACCAGGGATTTTATTAATTTATTTTGGAATTATAGTCTCATCTTCTCTCTCAATAGACCAGGAACAGGTTAAATTTCTTCCACAGTTTTCACCTACATGTAATGTAGGTACTTTCCTGGTACTAAATTAGCATGACAAGCTACCTTGTTATGGGCATGTTAGCAGAAATGCCTATATGCTTGCTTAGTAATAAAAACCTGCCCTTAACTGTTATTTTAATAATCAGAAATTCCATCTTTTCCTAGCCAGCTGCCAAATTTCTTCTTTCCTGAAAGTAAATAATGTCTATCCTCTACTTGTATATTATACTTCTAGATCCAAGCCAAAGTTCATGTCATAAATACCTTGTGATTTAAATGCATCACGTGAGGCATAGGACAGCAACAAGTCAAATAGAGCAGGATAATAGGTTTGAACAGGATAATGTAACAAGCAGTTGTCCAGGGAAGATTTGGAAAAGGATTAGGAAACACACTGTTGCTAGAACAAGATCCTCTGTTGCCTTCAGCTTCAGTGGCTATTTCTGATTTGTTCCACTGTGCAAAGACACACTGGAAAAAGCAATTATTAAAATACAGATGTGTGGAGAGAGCCTAATTCCTTCTAAATATGTCAACATAGCCTGAGCTATGCCATCTTTCTCACAGCCATCCAGGCAGCTGTCTGCACAATATGTACACAGAAATAACTCCTGCCCTAGCTATGGAGGAGAAACATTACAATTTCACTCAGCTGAAGATAACCTGCATTTATCCAGAAACTTGATAAATGTAGCTGATCACTTGAAAATGTGAAAAACACAAATTTGGCAAAGATTAATTTTCCCCTACCGATCCCACTGGTAAGAGCTCCAAGAAGAAATCCTTCTCACCTGAGCATCAATATGTAGCAGGCTTCTAGGAAAACAATTGTTCCAGCTGCCAGAGAGCGGCTGGTGATAGATAACAGGAATATTGGTGAACAAGGAGCAGAGTTATTTCTGCACTTGCTCATCATATCCAGAACACAGTCACTTTGTCTCTGCAGAGTTTCACTGTGCCACACAAACTGCTCAGGAGGAAGACTGTGGTTTTAAATCTCTTTCCCACTTAAGTGCACAACATTGCAGTGATTTGCAAGGCCATTTAATGCTAAACACAACCAACTTACTTTTGGAAAATATCATTGATACTTCAGCACCAGAGCAGGTGCCATGGATAATTGGTTTATGCCTGTGCACACAAGCAGATTGTTCAGTTCATGGCCAGTGGCTGCTACCACACCTATTCCTGAAGGATAACTGTGGGTGCAGAAGAACCAAGATGTGTGTCCTGTTTCGGGTCAGAAGTGCTGTGTCAGCTCAGCCAGGCACAAATGGTCCTGCTCAAGCTCCCGTGTGGCTCCCCACTCACAGCCTGTCCCTGAGTGCAGCAGAGCTGCTGTTCCCAGCTCCTCAGGGGTGGCACCAGGCATTTGTAACCCCTGTGACAACCTCCAGGCTCTGCTTCTGTCGCTGTCTTTTGTTGGAGTGACCCATGCCCAAAAAGCAGGAGTGTGATGCTGATGTAGTCCTGTCCATATCACAAGTGTTTCTCCTTCTCTGCAGGACCCCAGGCTTCAGGCGTTCTCCAGCAGGTGACAACGGCCAGCTGCCTCCAGAGCAAAACCACACACTCAGCAGTGGGCAGCACTCCTGTGGGGCTGTCCCCAGCAGAATCTGGGCATATCTGCAAATCCATCCTGCTAAACTGTGCAAAAGTCCCTCAAAAAACCAGTAAAAACCTCTGGAACAAAATTAATGTTCTAGCAGCTAACCCTGGTTCACTGCCAGCTAAATGAATTGTTGAGTATCTCTCCTTTCTT
>VZTR01018466.1:170691-257242 GCA_013400775.1 Chaetops frenatus | reverse complement strand
AAAAAAAAAAAGACAGCAATGATACTTAAACCATAAATAGGCTTCAAGGTACATGGATAGAAGCACAGGTTTAAGCCCATCCTTATCCTTTCTTTTGTGTGACTGACTGCAAGACAAATGGACTGGGACCAAGCAAAGAGAAAGCCGTTAGAATTAGAAAGCCCAGAAAAACATGATCTATGAAAACAGGTTTAAAATTATGGCTAGAGTTAAAATTTAGGTAAAAGTCTTTCTAAACTAAGAACAGTTAAACATACAATGAGCTGCCCAGGGAAGTTCTATCTAGAGAAACTTTTCCTGGAGATCTTTTAGGGCAGGTTACAGAACTGTAATTAGGAATGTCATAGGTATAAATGACCTCATTTTCCATCAAGGAGGCACAACAGGTAACATCTTCAGGTCTCCTGTGGTCTTATTTTTCTAAGAGTTTACAATATTATTTTTTCCCCATTTCTAATCTCATCTGGATGAATTGTAAGGAATTTGTCTGGGGTTTCCAGACATGAGGTAGCCTTTTCCTGGCAGAAACCCTAGACTGACTACAGACATGCATACCCTCCCAGGGCACATATGCAATATATTGAATGCTTCTGCCAAGGACTGTTCTATATCCAGAAATCAACAGCACATGTGCAATAATCCATCACTTTTGGGAAGCATCAGACTTTATTGAATAGGTACTGGAACAATAGTGCAATATTCAGGGAAAATGGAGTCACAGAAATCTTCCTGCTCTTTGAACACAAGAGGGATGAAACAAAAGGAGAAATATTCTTTGGCCACAACTCTAGGCCATCACTTTACCAAATAAAAACACTCGTTCTCTCAACTCATATTTTGTTTCTTATGTAGTTTTGCTACTAGCACTCAACTGGCTGCATCTGTGATTACATTACATCTTTGAAACAAAAAAAAATTCAACCATCTCTGCCTGAGCTCCTCTGTTTACTAGTCTCCACAATACCTTCTTCAGACACACACTTGAACTCTATTATTAGCATTCATATATAGTACACAGATGATGGGGTGGTATTTTTTTTCCAATTTAACTTAAACAAGGGGAAGTTGTTCTTCAGCTTCAGAAACACTTCTACCAGCATAAAAGTATTTGCTCTCATGCTTACAGAATCAGAAAAACAATGATCTGCATCAGAAAAATCTGTAAAGGAATTTACACTAAGTTAAAATAAAATAAGGAAGGTTACTGGAGCTGGTTGCCATACAACAGGAACTGCAAATAGTTATAAGAAGGAAGAAAGAATGCAGAGATGGTAAAGTGGTTGAAAATTCATCCTGGGCCATCCTAGAATAGTTGAGTTGGGACTAGATAAGCAAAACAACTTTTGAAAATTGCTCCTCTGACAGCAGGCAGCAGCTGCATCACTGCCTTGCCTTGCTGATCAAAAGCCAGGGAGAAGTCAGTGACTAACTCCAGTCCAAATGCACACCCAACTGGTATCATAATGCAGGAGAACTGATTGTAGGAGCTCCTGAAAAAAAAAGTTTCCAATTATACTAATCCCAAAATGTACCAGCAGAAATCAGTTCTGCTTTCCAGCCTATAGGAATTGAGGTGTAGTGTTGTGTGCAGGCCCCCTGAATGCAGCAGGGTCTCAGAAATTCTCAGGGAAGAGTAGGACCTGCTTTAGTACAGTCTTATCCCATGTCTAGATCTGAATGGTCCTTGGTTTATTTTTTTAGAATTATACTTCCTGTCAAGGTAACTTGTCCAGCATGGACAGATCCTCATGGAATTACAAGGAAAACTTCTATTGATTTGCCAAAGGCCATCATCTCCTGTTTATAGTCAAGCCCATGTTTGTTTACTTCAGGCCTTCACTTACTCCTTTTATACCAGCCAGCTGAGCTTGAAAACAGTGGGAAACAAACCCTGAAGACATCTCACCTTGTCAGCCTGTATCAGCAGGGGTTATCTTTGCATGGAGCTCTGCCTGCAGAGCACCATCACAGCAGATTTCTGTGTCTCCCCTCTGAGAGGGGCAGGATCACCACCAGCACACACAATGCAAGTTACTGCTCCAGAACAACAAGAACACTTTGAAACAGGGGATCCACAGCCCTATCATGGCTTCTCTCCTATTCTCTTTTGGCTTTTCCCCAAAAGAAGTACCACAGAATAGGCTACAACACAAGGAAATATGTTCACAGAACTACAAAGAGGGCTGAGCTGTTTCTATCAGCACATCAGGGTCCTTTGGTCCATCGTGGATGGTTTCAACAAGCAAATGCTGTGTCATCCACAGCAAGAAATAGCCCAGGAGATGCCTGTGAAGGGGCTGGGGATGGGTGGTTGCCCCAACCCTGCCCACACAAAGTGAAATGCATCACTGTTAGAGCTAACTCACTGTATGCTATAAGATATCTTTCAGCATGGAAAGAGCATAAGGGAGATGATGACCAAGCATGAAGGGAGATCCTTTCTTTCAGAAGTTAGTTTTTTCCTGGTTATTAAAACAAATCTGACCATCTCCTAAATTTATCATCTTTTATCGTATTTTTATATAACATTTTCCATGGCCATATTACTTCCAATTTTTCATTATTGTTGCCCTATTTTTAACCTCACTCTTCCCAGAACTTGGCTCATAGATGTGATGCATAAATCACAAGGCTACTCTGGCTAATCTTGTAACAAAAATGTAATTTATAATACTTTGCATAGAAAACAACAACACTTTCCCCAAATGCTTCAGCACTAAGATTTAACAACCAAATATGTGAATAAAGCATGTATCTTCTCTGACTGTTAGTTTGGTACATCAGTTTGGAAGTACCCCAGACTTCAGTCTCTCCATGGATGAAAGATATTCACAATTAACATATTGCTAGAGAAGGTATATAACAGATGTTAGGATGTAGATACAAGATAGATGAAACAAAAATTCAGTGTTGATCTGCTGGGTTAGCAGATGACCAGCCCTCATAAATCAAACAAAATCCAAGCAAGAGATAAGACAACCCAATGGAGTTAGCCTCATCATTTCTTACTGAACTCTTTATTTTACATTTCATTCCAAAAGACTATTATTTTAAAACAATCAAACAGGGTTCCAAGTTCAAGTCAGAAAAAGATGCCAAATATCCACAAACTTGCTGACACAATAAACAATAAAGAAGGTACTGAGCACTTTACCAGACCCAAATGTTAATTGTCATCTTTCAGTTCCTACAGATAACATTTGACAACTCTATTCCTTTTATCTGAAAGCAGAAGAAGGAGGCAAGACATGAAAGACACCTCTCAGGTTACTATACCAAATAATGTTTTGTGCCTCTGGGAGAGAAGTGGTACAACTGAAAAACTCTGAAAACATTCCCTCCTATCATCACAGGACAGAGCTACTACAGACAAATAATTAGCTGCCTTACATTTACTCTGTCCTTCCAAATTGCTTTATGCCAATCACTGAACCCTTCCCAAGGCACCAGCACTCTGATTTGTACTGCTGCCTGTTTCACAAGCAAATCAGTTACATCTTTCTCTATATTTTTTTTAATGAACTTTGAGTAATGTCTGTAACACATTCTTGATAAGAAAGCTGCTCAGCTTTGTGAGTCAGTGCCCTCCTCCCCCAGCCCCAGCAGGAGTGACAGATCCCAGCACTGATGCCTCAGCTCAGGTTTCATTGCATTTCATTTCATTTCATTTTATTACACAGTGTAATGGGCCAACATCCACAGCTCAGGCAGGCCGGGCCAGGAAATTCAAACTGCTGCTGCTTATTAAACATCATGCCATCAAATCACATTAGGAGCATTAAAATCTAAATAAATATGGTTGGGTCACTGGTTAGACTTCTCCTTAGCTCTTCCTTAAAGTGGTTTGAGAAATCTTTTTGCAAATACCTTGGTGAAGCACCAAAGGTTGTTTAAAGCTATTTGCCTTTGAAGCTCCAGCTGCAACAGGATTAAGTTTACTTTTGCAGCAGTCTGTGGTTGCAAAAAGACATCCTCCCAGCTGGGGGGTAGTGGGATATGTAGAGTGCATCTTAGTAGCTTTCAAACCATTGGAGCCAACCAAGGCAACCACCTTTTTTGTATGCCAAGGAGGAAAAAAACTGTCAAAAAAGTGGTGATACTGCTGATGTGCTCCCAGTGTCCATCTAATACACAGAAAGAGTTGTGGAAATATTTTCTAGTTTCTGCTGTGCCACCTTTAGGGAAAGAAGGGTCAGGTGCCCTTTTCCCAGGCCACAGAGTATGGAGCTAAGGGATGTTCATCTTTCATATAATTGCATATTTAAGACATGTGATCTATGCCTTAAATTTAGCCTTATTCCAAATGAAGTCACTTCTACCTCATGTTATTGTTCAATTTTTTTTATTTAAAAAAATCCAAGCCCGGGGTTGTGTGTAGGCAAATATCTGAGTGAATGGGAAGCCAAGGATTAATTCCTTTGAGGCTCAAGGCTTGCACAAATCAAGATGAAGAGAGTTTTTAATAAAGTACATGGTGTGGATGACAAATGCTGGTATTTTTCACTGCTGTTCTGACCTAGAAGTGTCCAGCTGGGCAGGCCTTCCACAGCTACACTGGTGTTTGTGGAAGAATTTATCAAGGTTTGTTGAGCTTTGGAAAATATTCACAATTATTGAGATACTGTAACTGTACCTTAACCAACACAGAGGGCTCTGTGAGCGACTCCAAATATAATGTCTCATCATTTTAGCATGGTGCACACTACATTTAACCTCTGTAGAGGATTACAGTAAAACAACTTTAACAGAGTATGTGAGATCAAAGACATACATTCTTACCAGGTAACAGCTATTTCACACACTCTTTAAAGCAATCAAAAAATTAATTATCATATTTAAAGAGAGGAATTAACAACAATTTCATTATGCCTCACTATACATCTGAAATTAATATATCTGGAGAAACATAGGAAAATGCAGGGTTAACATTTTTACTTATTTAGTGTCTTCCCCAAACATGATAACGCAGATATGAAGTCACTTACAAATTAGGTAAAGAAAATGGACTGCAATGAAGCAGAAGCGGCTCAAAATATTGAGCCATTGCCCAAAAAGTCAGGGAAAGTATTTCATTGAGCATAATGGCTTTAGAGAAAATTCTGGAAAGAGCTCAGTGCCTCTACAATGTAAGTTCAAGGTTCATGCAGAGTGAAGTAAAATCATGGATCCCTATAAATTAACACAGCTTTAGTTGACCTTTACCTGACTACCCTGGAGAAGTGAACAGCCCCTTTGTTTCTATTGTCGAAGAAGTCCTGCTAATAAACAAATGGATTTCCAGAGGTGAAAACTAAATAGAAACCTCTTCATAGTGTATTAACCCGTATATTTGTTTGGACAGGCACAAGAATGTGTTGAGAAGGAGGCTGAAATGAGCAAAATCTTTGGGCATGTGAAATGGAACATAATTGTATCAGCACCTGAATTTTTCTGACATTGGGCAGTGCTTTTTTCCTACAAGTAGGACACGTGGTACTTGAAATTCAGCTCTGGTAAGTAATCACACATGTGATTTCAGAATTTTATTTCCATTAACATTAATGCCAATTCAAAAGCATAAATGTTTACAAAGGAAAAACAGACACAACCACATCAAGTCCCTTGAGAGGCAATCATGGGTGTATTCAAACTGCTTTTACAATCTCAACCCTATTCCTTTCAACCATCCCATTTCATGGTGGCTGTACTATTTCTGTTGCTACATGTATGCATACTTGAATTTTCTATCACTATTAGAATTTGTGTTAAGAACCCAAAAACATGAAGGGGTTCCGTAATGAAATTCTCATCTTGGACATGTTAAACCACTGCTGTGAGAGACAGCAAGACTAAATCCAGGACAGTGGGTTTGCAGTAACAGCCAAGAAGCTCTAAACAGTATGAAAGACAGAAGCTTAGAGATCCAAAGCCAGCTGTAAAAATTCTCATTTGGATTCTTGATGCAAAGTTAAGCAGGGCTACTCTAAAGAAATATGCTGCTGCCTTGGATTTCAAGTAGCATCTCTATATCCACAGAGTATCCACTTTCTCCACACTCTGGTATCACACTCTATATTTTCCACACACACTGTCTAATCACCCCACACAGGAGGAGAATGCTGATGGTGCAGCCATACAGATGTGCCTGCTCTGAGCTCCATGTATTGAACTACAGACTCAGGAATCCAGAGCTTTCTGAGGTCATCTTTGTAAAGCAAAGACTTCTATGAGGAAAGCTAATCTTGGAAAAGAGGCACAGAAAGTAGAGATTAACTGCAATTACTCTAAAAACTTTTTTTTTTTAAATTTTATACTTCACAAATGTAGTTAAATTCTGGCTGATGATTGGCTTTAAAGTATTTAATTTAGCCATTTAAACCTTTTCCCGTAATGATTGTTCGTAACAGTTCATTTCTAGACCTATAGTAAGCACTCTCACTCCATGAAGTTAAAATACAAACAGAAGTAGAGAAAAATATGTGAAGGTTTCCCCAAGCAACACAGTGATGAAGGCACAAGAGGAAAAATATCTACAGGGACATGTCCCTATTAAAACTTAAAAAAAAATTAAGTTGACTTAAGCAAAGCCTGGGCTGTACTCTGGACACCATGATTCTGACATCTTTATAATCCTTACACCACCACTTGTCAACAAGACTTGAGGTGGTTTTCTGAGTCACAAAGGCCAACAAGGCTGAAAAGTCTCATGGCTTTGCCCCCTCCTACTTTCATCCCAAATTCTCTCCCTGTTTAGATCTAATTTGTGACAAAACTTTTAAGATTAATCTGCAGAGACTCTTAATGTTGAGGAAGTTTCCCTACTATTACTATAACCATTTGACTTCCTAAGATGATGTCGTTAAATGTGTCCCAGGTTCTAGGCTTTGCAAAACCACAACCAGGCCAGCTCCGAAATCTGGGGGAGCTGAAAGCCTTGGATGTAATCCCTTGTACATTCAATACAGTTCATGATCCTTTCATGCATGTTTATTCATTTGTTCCTAGTTTTGCAATGTTAATGAAAACCAAACCCAAGAGAGCTTTATTAGATTTTCATGGCAAATATTTGCAACTGAGACACAGTTAATTAACATTAAAACAAAAAAATATACCTTGCAGAGCATGTTCACCATGGAAAACTCTTTATGTACACTTTTCCTTGATCTCTTTGGCAAGGTCTGTGTTAAATCAGGATTTCAGAAGATGGGACTGAAATAATTTAGGACAGAACCACAAATTGGAAACTTGCTTGAAACGTTCATCATATTGTGGATAAAAGAGATCAACTCTAAATGAAAATTTAAGACACTTATTTGTTTTCCCAACCCTGATAGTTGATACCTGAGACTTGCCTAAAAAGTCCTTTATCAAGAATAAGTAGCAGATAACACCATACTACTGCCACAACAACACTGCTTATTCCTACAGAAACAGTACTTGCATCACTAACAAAAACTTTGGCATTTAATAATTAAACACAAAATTACTGGCTACAAAAGAATTTTTTTTTTTGCATTGAAGGTGTGAGTTTTATATCAGCATTGGTGAGAACAGAAACTGGCCAAGTAACCATCTGACTTCACATGAAGGAAAACAAACTGATCACAAGAATGCTTAATTTAGTAAAACTGCATATTCATGTTTACTATTTGCTTCCCCCTTTTATCTTATAAAATAAAGCTGTGTACACCTGTACACTTCTTCTGATTCTAATTGATGAATGTCACGACATTAAAAGACTGTGTAAGATCTAAGGCTGGTTCACACTGTGTTAGGGGCAGCTACTCTGGGGGAGAATCAACTCACAACCAAGTTACAGGGACACATTCCTCTGTGCCCCCAAGGGTGCAGAGCCCATTGGAACTCGGTGCACCTACAGAAACAGGGTGCTGCCTCTTCAGGGCTCTCCAGCCCACAGATGACAGGCCAAGGGCTCCAGCACTGCTTCCCCACCAGGAAAAGGCCCTCGCAGCTCTTTGTCCTCAAGGCAAGGTTCCAAGCAGGGCAGCCCATCCGCAGTGGGCGCTGGTGAACAAACCCAGCTCTGAGGGACACAGGAAAACCAGAACTTACCTGCTTGCACAGCCTTTGAGGGCAGCCATGGTTTAGGTGTAAAAACAGTGACTTGGACCAAAGGGGAGCACAAGTGGTTTGTGCCACACCTTGGAGAGCAGCGGCTGCCGCCCCTCCCCTCTGCTCCCCTGCAGGGACACCCCGAGCTGCCACCAGCAGCCCACCTGAACTGCCCTGCCTGGGCCCCCAGCTCGCACTTGGCTTTTGGGACCTCCAAAATTGCTGCCAAAGAGGTATTTTTAAAACCTTTTCGCTTCCCTTTGTCCATTTGGGGAATCCATACAAGCCAGGAATCATTTGGTCCAAAACCAAATTTATCTGCTGTTATTTTGGGGAAAACACCCTGACTACTATCAGTTGTCTGTAGGCTTTATGTAGAAGATACTCCACCCTCAAAAGTCCCCAGTTTATTTCTATTTACTCTTCTTTTTCTCTCATTGAGTCCATAAGGCCTGATGTATTTGCACTAACACCTTTTCTTGCAGCTAGACATCTCTCTGGAAATTTTTGCTTCTATCACTCATGAAGCACCTTTAATACAGCACAGCAAATCCTGTCCTGCTGACTGCAGTTCACTGCTTTTTTCTTTTTTTTTTTTCTTTATTTTTGTGAAGTTATTAGAAAACACTAGAAATAAATTCATGAGCCCCCCAGAGTAGAACATTTAATTGATGTTTTTTCCCAGGCTCTGTAGGACAAGTACAAGTCATGTTTTAAGCTCAAAGAAAAGGACTGATTTAAAGCCCTTTTTCTTTTGATATCAAACTGGGATCACTTCATAGGAATATGACTATTTTGAAAAGAGACTGACTCATATTTTAAACCCTTTAAAGCAAACTTCAAAAAAAAATGAAACTTTATGACATCATTTTAAAGCAATTTAAGGGGAAAACCAGCTATAAGAAAATAATAACATCTGTTTAAAACCTTCCAAAATTAAATTAAAACTTTAATTTACTGCACTGAGGTTGCATATTTGTACTTTCACAAAGATGTAAAATGCAGTGGACCCAATAGTAATACCCTAGTAACTAACATAGGCTTTACTTATGGATGATATTTAGCTATTTAAAAATTAAGAGCATTATATCTTTCCAGGAAAAAGTCAGGCTGTCTGGAGGAGCATAGCATAATGGCAGCTCAATTTATTTTGAAATGTTTGGTTAGGGCTGACTCTTGGAAATAGCTCAAATGTAAGCCCATACAAATGCAATCCACCAGTGCAGGATTGAGGAATGAAATCCTTTACCACACCTAGAAATGCAAAGCCTGATTTAAAACAGCTGCTTCTAAAGGTTCTATCATCTGCTCAGGAGGGTAAAATAACAAATAAAATCAGGCCTTCCTCTTTGAAATTATGAAAGGTACCCTTATTCCACAAGCTGGTTGTTTTTAGAAGCTTTGCTTGGTTTGTTGTCATAGTTCTAAAACACCTTACAAGTCACATCTATCCAGCAGGATTTCTGAAGGAGATCTATCTGCCTGCAATATCTCTTCTTTAGTGTCAGCTCCTACTTGGTCTAATAAATTGTTTCTCAGCTTCTAAAAGGCATGGTGCCATTTTAGGACACAACTGTGCTAAAGAGAGAGCAGGGTGTACCAGGTAGCTTAGCTAAAATCATTTGCTACTGTGGGATGCATCTGTTACAGGTTTTCTCCTGGACTGAGATAAGGTTGGAGCTGATTCATCTACAGATGAATACCAGAAAGTTTAAACTGGAGGAGAGGATTATTAAAAAAAAAAAAAAAAAATCCTTAGACCTTTAAATGATGAACTGAAAATGAAACATGCCTCTCCAAGTGACTTTCAGGGTTTACAGCTCTCAGGATATCTTCCAAATCACAACCTTTCAGTGTCTCCCATGTTTACCATAGGAAGTTGCTCCTGGCCAGAGACCTGTGTGGTGACTAGAGACCACTCCACCTCCAGCAGTGTGCCTTGCCCTGCTGGCAGCCTCTGACAGGGAACCTGAGCTGCTGCTCTTGCACACAACCTCCTCCTCTTCACCAGAGTGAGCCTCTCACCTGTGCACAGGCCAGGGAGTCTGGGTACAAAAGTCCCACTTGAACAGAGATCAGGAAGAGCCACAGTCTGGGAGGAGAACCATATAAACCCAAAAAGCTTGGCTATCTGGACTGAAATATTTTTGCTGAGGTATTTGCAAACTCAGGAAAATCTGTCTCCCACTTTGTTTGTGGCCCATGCTCCCACATCCCACACCTGAAATGCTCACAGCTGCCAGGAGAGCCAGGTTCCTGCAGGGCTGAACCTCACTGTGTTTGCCAAGAGAGGGAATGGCACCCTGATGAGGATGAAGTGTGTCAGTAGGACATAAAGCAGGTGCCAAAATTAGCCTGTGACCATCTTATTTTACCATCATCACTATCTCAGTGTATATGTTTTATCTGGCAGAAGATACAAAGACTCTGCTATTCCTCAAGGCATTTTCAAAGCATTTATCTTTAGCTTTTGCTTTTCCCCTAAGAGTCTTCAGCTCTAAAGACTGAGGGAATTGCTTAGGGTGACTCACAGCCAGGCTTTACTAAAAGCATGAAACCATGTGCTCTTATAGACACTCTTTACTTGAAACAAACTTTTCCTAATAAGTTACTAGAAAAAAAAAAATTTGAATTGCAGAAAATGGAAAGCCTGTGCTCATTGCACCTCTGGATTCCATAATCATGGACTTCAGTCCAAGAGACTTCTGTACCTACAGAGTTTTGTACCTTCCTCACCTGACCACAAAGCTGCATCACCTCCAAGAGGATGATGCAATTTTGTGCATATTGCTCTGTGTGAACAACCACTACTGAGATCACATTTCATTTTAAATATATGTATACTTTCTAAGAAAGATGGGTAAAATGTTTAAAATTTTGGCTTGATTCTCTTGAAGATTATTCATAATAAAGAAAGGAATGTATTTCTTTTAATACTGGCACAAAGATTCAATGAGTCACTGTCCTGTAGGTGCCTGGGAGGCAGCAATCAGTGGGAATAGTTGTTTTTACAGTAAACCATAAAAATGCATTAAATTACAGAAGTAACTATTAGCTAAGTTGTTGAATCATACATCTCATGCTCAAGTGTTCACAATGCCATGATCCCCTGAGAATTTACCTCTTAAGCTAGATGTGAAATCACAATACCCAACAAACTAGGCACTACAGAAATAAGTTGAAAATTGAGATGCAATCCTCCAACTTAAACAGCATTTAACAGTTACCAGAATGAAGAGTATTTCATGTAACTGACACCGAATCAGCCTCTCAGCAGGAGATACATCAGTTTATGAATCAGCAACAAAGCATCACCAAAGAGAGGTAAAATATTTGGGACTTTATCTGAATAATAGCTTACTGAACAACAGATTTCATCATCCTTTGCTGTTATACTCATCATCAACTCTGCTACCAAATTGGATTCCTTACACTTATTCTGGAAGCTTTATTTAGATCTTTCTGTCATGGACTGCTCTGCAAAATTTTTAAGTCACTTAAAAAGTAGTGACAGGGATTATCACACAGGTAAGGAGAGCCTGGCCTTTGGGAAGGACTTAATCTGTGTGCACAGATCAGAAGAAAAATATTTGTAAAAAAACTCACCCACTTGGCTCCTACTTTGAATTTTGCCTTTCATCATAACACATGGAGTCACAAGAGCAAAACTAGCACAGTCCAGCACAATACCTGACATTAATTTATTGTGCTTCCCTGGCAGCTTGCAGAAATCCTTCATGACATATTTATCATCTGCTCTTGAATCACTGAATGATACTGGTCTCAGCTACTTTTTCTGGCAAGGTTTTCAAGGCCTCATGAGCAGGAAGCTGTCTCCAAGAAGACCACTGAGAAGTTCAATTAAAGACAACTTCACCAGAAACAATAGCAGATTGCCTCAGCTCCTAAAGCAACTAAATCACATAACATATGCTTTAACTAACTTGGCATTTTCAAGATCATCTGTACCTGTGAGTTTGCTCTGGAGACACAAGCCCTGGGCTGCATGAGCGATGCTGGGGCCTGACAATGGAACTCAGCTCTGCAGATATCATTGTTTCTGCACCATTTTACTGGCTGAAAATATCTTTTGATATTGTGCTGAAATTCATCTACAACAATGGCTTATGGCTAATCATTGACAAGAAAGCTGCAATCACAGAGAGTCTCCAAGACAAAGAAAACCCTGGGACTGAAATTTACTGTAAATAAATATAAGCTAACTGCACAGCCCTGGAATGCTGTTGCCTTAAAAGCCATCAATTGCTTCTTAAACTCTCTTAAATCACCATAAAATCATGACTGAAGTTAAAAAAAAAAATCCAATCAAAAGAACGCCCCACAGATAAAAGTATCTTCTTGTTTTAGATAAGATTTCTGCTCAGTAGAGAAAAATGTCTTGAGCAAACAAGAGATGGTACATGATTCAAATTACAACTGTACACAGAAGTAATTAAAAAAATTATTTGTCCTGGAAGAATGACTTGCACTTCAATGAACTGGAATCTAAATTATAATACTCAATTGTATTATGAATCCTTCATCTTTGCTACAGCTATGTCTGCCTAAGTATACACTGTTCTCCTAAGAGATTACATTTAAAACACAAGAGATTTCACCCAAGCTTCTTCTCACTCAAGAAATGCTCCTAAAAATACTCCTACCTTTGCATCTCACAACAATCAACTAGTCAGAAGGTTCTTGACAAAAAACACTGATTATGACTTGCATGGATTAAAGCCTAATACATATCCCAGAATTTGAACAATTATATTTTGATGGCAGTTTAAGCAGGTATTAAGACAGCAATATCTCAGAGGTATTGATAAGCCTTTTTCATAATAGGACAGAAAATGCACACTTTACAACTGTACAGGTCACAGTCTTGCTCTCAGTCACCTCATTCTTACCAGAGCCTTTCCCGTTTTCCTGCTGTTAGACAATAACAGCCCTAAGGAGATCTACCAGAAGGATAAGTGTTTTTCACTCCAGCCTGAGGACATTCCCCTGCCCCTCTCCTGCATTTCAGGACTGTTCTGTGGGGCTGTGGGTTGGCAGCTCTGCCATGCCCCCACCCCTTCCCCAGGGTCCCAAAGCCAGGGACACCACGCCCAGGAGCAGCCTGTGCTCAGCACCTGGGAGCCCAGGGACACCTGCCCACATCTGGCAGCAGCACCAGGCACACCAGCCTGCCAAAGGGGGAACTGCACTCCTTGGGAATAAAGGGTTTTGACAGGTTTTACCTTGAGCAGTTCGTGTGGAAGGCTGGTTGACCTTGGAAGAATACACAGTAATAGAACTAATACATGAAATTGCACAAGGGAAGACACAAGACAGCAAGCAACTGATTAGGAGGAGGACTTGGGGACTGTATCAAGCTTCAGTGTTTTCCCTAACCTGGATTCAATTTTTAGATACACTACTTTTTTTTTTCTTTTCCTTTTTTTAAAGATTAGTCCCTTTTAGTATTTTAGTGACTACGTGACAATTCCTGCTATTTATTGTCATTGGTACCATGTCTAAGCACCTCTGCCAGACTTCCCAGCATGCACAGATCTGCCATGCAGGGCCTTTACACAAGGGACAGCATCTGGGGCAGCAATTCACAGGTTAAGGAGGGATCATCATCCTGCTGTTACTGCCAGAAAAGCATCTTCCATTCAGTCCCACCCAGAGGGTTCAGAAAGTCTCTTTGCTTCTTCCACCTACATCAAATGATACAAAGTCCCACCTTACCTTCTCCAAAGGGCTTTGCTTCTCTCAGATGCTCACAGTAACAACATTACTACCCTGAGAGTACAGAAAAATTTCAGCCAGCAAAAACTGCCCAACTGAATAGGAGCAGACCCAGAAGAAGATTGAATTCAATTCTTCTTGACAGGTTGAAACTTTTACCCTCACCTTTCTCACTGACAAGCTGTACTGTAGGAAAGACAATGGGCTCCTTCAGCTTCTGTGTAAAATTACTCATTTAAGCATTTATGAATGAAATCATTTAAGAAATGTTAATTTGCCTCTGGAAAAGTAGGTTAGCAAACTTGAATAAAAGCAATTACTTGCTTTTTAGTTATTCCTCAAGATGGATAAAGGTTTCTGATAAATCTTGACATGGTGTGGGAGAACAGTTAGATCTACCCTTCTTCTCTTCCCTGACTTCCTACACAATCTTCTATTACATTAAGCCCAGGAAAACTATGGTTTTTTCCTCCAAGATTTCCCACCCATGTGACCATGGCAGCAACACTAAGCTCACCAAAGCTGGCCCAGGCACAGAGGTAATTGCAGTAACCAGTGCCACCAACACCTGCAGAATTTTACAAGAGCTTTAAGCAGCTACAACCAGCGAGTACCCAAAGCAGAGCCCAACCTTCATTCAAACTGCTGACACAGAGCAGCAAAGATTTCAGTTTGACTTCTCCAAAGAGTGGAACACAATGTGCAACTGTTAGCTTCAAGAATACACAGCTTCAGCTGGAAAGCTCTTTAATTGGCCTTTTTTTATAAAAACAATTTTATCTTGGGAAGAAGTTTATAAACATTCCTCTTATCTATTACTGGGGTTGTTAGATTCATTTTTTTCCTTAAAACATTTAAGCTCTTTAAATAGATTAATTAAAATCTACATGTAAAAAAATAACCTTGAGCAACCTTCTTTCTGCTCAAATGAGCATTTGCATTTGAAAATGGTCTTTTCAACTTTTGTTTCAAACAAAAGACATTAAAAAAAAAGAAAAAACTAACAGGATTTTTAAATAATGCATTATTTTTGTTTAGTTGATATGAAATCCAGACAAAGCCTCCTTATATTGAGCTACTCCTTAACAGTTGACTGAAAACACTATGGTAAAAAATTCTGCTTTTATTTAAAAATTGTGCACGAAAGCATTTGGAATTGAGCAAATCCTAGCTTAATGCAGAAAGCACTGGAGCACACATTTAAATTTCCTTACATAATCCCAATAAGTAAATTGTAAAAATAAAGTAAATCTCATGTGTGTTTGCAATATTGTAGCTTTGGGCCCCTGACCACCCAAATGTGTCTGCAAACTAGAATGACCACACAGTAAGCAACAGTACAGAAAAAAAAATCAAAAAAGCCAGGTCTAATCTCCCAGATGTGAACTATTTTCAGCCTCCAGTTCACACGGTTAAAAAGCGTATTTGTATTCACAACCCAAGTTTTTCCTTACTGTACTGGTTTGAAACACACATGACTGGATTTGAGAGAACACAATGCAGAGAGAAGCACAAATGAAGCAGTGAAAAGCTGTGTGTGTACTCTGTAAGCCTAATACTGCTTGAGGAAAAGCAAATTAATATGTTAAATATCAATATCACTGCAGCACATCATCCTCTCCCTCTGAGACACAGAGGAACACACAGAGCCCACACCACAGTTCCACATGGCCTGGCACTGGCCACTAGAGAACCAAACTCAGGTCACTTTCTTTCCTTGTTCTCTTCAAGAGAAAAGAGAAAACTGGAAGGAAAAGCAGGAAACTGCTTTTGAACAAACAAATTTGTTGGATTTATTGTCCCTTGTTACATTTAAACACCTTGGTCAACAGACATTCTACCCACAAAAATGTTTTTCAAAGTCAAACAGAAGGAATTCATGAGGTGACAGTGGCATCACCACATCTGTTGACAAACTTAAAGCAACAGTGAATGCTTTTTAATTTCTCCTGTTCAATCCTTGCCAGGTTTTAATTTTTTCTTGCATTTGAAAATAAAAGAAAAAGAAAATTAAACACACACTACCTATTAAAAGCAATTCTGGCAGTTTTTAACAAAAGGTAACACTCCTTTCTTCATGTGTATACTCTTTGTAAATGGTTTCATACGCAAAAAATTCTTGTGGCTGGTAATCTTTAAGTTGCTTCACCCAACAGCAACATGGTTTTTTATTAAGAAAAAATAAACCTCTATAGATACAAAAGGGCAAAATCCAAGACCCAGATCGATAAAGCCCACAGAGCAAATAGGAAGGTGGATACAGTAACAAAGAACCACCAGTAACAAAAGTTTTCAGGTGGTGCAGAACCACAGCACCTTGCACAGGACCTACAACCTCTCTCCTTACTTGGGAGCCTTTCCCCTCCAGCACAAACAAATTCAGAACAATAGAAAGATGATCAGCTTTTCACCTTCAGCTGTACCTGGGAAGTTACTGAAGACGAAATGATCAAGGATTTTACTTACTGTGCAAGATTAGTATTTCCCAATACACCCTGAATAGCTACACATTCTACTGGAGCAGTGACTTAACTGGATCTAATTTAATGTTGTCTGACAACTCAGACTAACTTGCTGATGACAAATGCCACTGTTGTAATATGTGAAAGGTCCCAGAATTGTTAGGAAAACATATTAAATAAGGAGGTGGCTTCCTCAGAAGTTCAGAGTTCAGCTGGTGGCTTTTAAAAACATCTAATTTGGAACTGCTGGCTACATTTTGTAATTGAAAGTGATCACTTAGAAGATGGGCAACAACAACAAGGTCTTCTGTTATCTGGTTCACATAATTGCCTTTAACATCTGCAGTTTCCATGAATCTGTTGATAGTTGGTCAAGCTCTCAGAGAAGGTGAGCACAAGAAAGTGGGTTAATTTATTACTTTATCTTGGATTTCCTTCTTGTGCACTGGAAAACCATGGCAATACTGCTATCTTGTTTCTTGTCTAGCATAAATACACTTGGGTTATAAATAGCATGCTATTGTTTATAAATTAAGGAATGATATAAAGACTGAAATGAAATACATCAGAGAAAAATGGAGAAAAAATATGGTTTGGTTACATAGTAGAGAGATGCTACATTTCCACACATAGGACTTCCGGGTTTATGTTTTAGAAGTGTTGTTACTGTAGCTTGATGGAGTTCAAAATGCCTATTTCCCAAGTGGTACCTTCTCAAGAGGTTCACAGTTAACTCTGTCTTAGAGCAAACCAAACTTAGGAATATCTATCCTCCTGCAGATGCCCTGAAATGACCTAAATCCTTTATTTGCCTTAGAAACACAATAAAGCATACAAGACAGTTTCCAGAAAAGGCTCCTTTGACTTTCTAGGCTCTAAAACCTCTTCCTCCATGCTGGAAGCAGACCAGCCTTTACTCCTCTTAACCAAACCCCCAGCATGCCTGGTGCTTAAAGACACCACGGCCACAACTCAGCATGCAGGAAAACAAATGTACCAAGGTCTAGCCCAACAAAATGCTGCTTGGAAGACAGGCTGGCACAGCTTAATCAGGTGTTTGCCCTGTTTAAGGAGCCTCGTTGACAGACTCTCCTGGGAGACAGACCCAAAGGGCAAAAGACTCCAGAAAGGATTCCAGAAAGGCTGGATGTTCTTCAAGATGGAATTCTTGAAAGGTTCAGTGGCAAGTCGTGCCCACGTGCTTAAAGAGGAGCCAAGCAGGAAAGACCACACCAGCATGGCTAAAAACAGAGCTTTGCACAGAACTCCAGGAAAAAAAAAAATCTCTGACCTTTGGAAGAACAAGGAGGCAACTCTGGAAGAATAAAAGGATGTAGTAAAGTTATGCAAGGGAAAAATTAGACTGGTCATGCCCAAGTAGAACTTACTCTGCATAATAAACTACAATAAAAATAACAATAAACTACAATAAAAAATATTTCAATAAATACATTGTCAATAAAAGGAAGTCTAAGGAGAGACTCCATCCTTTAGTGAACGTGGAAGGAAACTCTGACAGAGGATGAGGAAAAGGCTGAGGTATTTAATGCCTTCTTTGCCTCAGTCTTTTAAAGTAAGGTGTGTTGTTCTGCAGGTACCCAGCCTCCTGAATTGGAAGACAGGGGTGGGGAGCTGAAAGAAGACCCCACGATATAAGTGGAAATATTCAATGACCTTCTACATCATTTATGTGTGTACACAAGTCTATGGGGCCCAATGGGAACCATCCATGGGGAATGAGAGAGTTAACAATTGGACTTGATCTTAAAGGGCTTCTCCAACCTAAACCATCATATGATTTTAGGGTTGATGCCACAATATTACTCATTCTTTACTGAAGACTACAATACAGGCTACAATGCACAAAGAGTCTTCTTGTTTCTGCCTTTTTTCTTTTTCTTGTTTCTATTTTTCATCTTAAACAAACTTGTCTTTCTTCTAAATCTTCAAGCAATGCAATAATTTTTTCCTCCTTTGGTTTAACTTTAGAGTGGCTATGTCAGCCAAAAAACACCACCAGCTGTTGGTATTGATTTCTTCTAAACTCTTCCTGATCTGACCAAGCTCCAGGACATGGGGGAAGAAAAGAAGGCTCTCTCACATTAAGCTGTGGCATTGCATGTTCAGCACACACCACTATAACCTTGCCAAACTGCTGAACAACATCCTTCAAAGGCTTCAAAAGCCTGCAAAGATCTGCTACCGCCCTTCCCAAGGTGCCAGGAAGTTCATACAAATCAGTAGCTGTGCAACCTCATTCAGGCTGGATTCAGCTCTTTCTCTTTTGGGAAAAAGTCTCCTTTAACATTTTAATGAAATATGTATCTTCCCCAAAGTTAGTTACTAGAGGGAAAATGTTTCTCCACACCTCTCAGTGGGTGTTGACCTCTGCTGAACCTTTCGTGACTCACTGTTGTCCAGAGAATGCAACCAGAGACAACACAAGTGATTCACTATTCCTTTGCCTCGAGCCCTGCCCTCAAGCAGGCACCACTTCAGAGAGTGGAGATTGTATTTCTGACCCCGCTGAGCAAAGGGTGGCCTGATAGTTGCACTGTTTTTTAAGTTGTATTTTACACCCAGAGTTACAAACAATTGGTCCAAGTACAGCAGCTCTGATGCACCACCAAGTCAGCAGTTCTCTGCTCAGAACCAGCCTATCAACAAGATTTAACTTTCAACAATTTGGAGTGAAGAAGACAGAGCTGCTGGTCAGCCATTGAGTACAAAATGAGCCTCGTACCAAACTGTCCCTGGTGGTCCAGCATGTTCCAAGCCAGGCAACCATCAACGCTCCACCAGTCCTGTAAACTGTGCTCTGAACAACTAAAAGCTTCCAACTCATTCACTTTATCATTTCTTTCATAGCTGCAGCATGGTCTGCAATGCTCAACTTTACTGCTAACCACAACTTCAACTTTTCTTATGAGCACAAGACATTAGAATTAGAACAGAACTGGTTTATACTGTTTCCCTCCAGTACAGCATTTCTCCTGGCTTTCAAGATTCTTACAGCTTTGCTCCTATTAACACACACACACACACACACACACAATGTGGGCACTTAGCATTAAATCTAAGTTGTAGACAGGGATCACGACTCAAGCTGGGTATGGAATACTCATCCAAACTTTATTGATGGGTGTTGTCCACCACAACATGAGTTATGTACTCATGCTCTCCCAAAACTTCCTGTGGCCCCAGCAAGGTTCAGCTTGAATTATTTGCAGTGCTCAGAAGCTTCATCCTCCCCAGTCCTATGAGCAACAACAGCACATCCACTACATAAAACATTTCTCAAAGAAAATGCCCCATCTCTAGTTTGGGCTACAAAATATCTAGGGAGGTTCTCCCACAGGATATACTCTCAGGGAGTTGTTTCTGTTCCTTTTATGGTCTGTTAATATTATGACAGAGTAAAAAAAAAACCAAACCAAAACAAATCTTTAGCATACCTGAAAAACAGACCCATTATACTGCAGAATTCACATTCACCCAGGGAAGCAAAAAACAAACAACACAAGAGGCTAAAAGCAAAGATCCAAGACTCTGAATATACTGCAAGGTCAAAGCTATTTTCTTTGTGCCCAATTTGTGGCAATCCACTGCAGCCATAAAATTGACATAAATCAGACCTATGCAGAGAGCATTGAAAAATGTCAACATTATGAAAAAAATGCCCAGCAGTAACTTCTATATTAGAAAGAAAGTCATTTAACACATCTTATACAAGATGGAGAGCTCACCAAATAAGGAAACCCCCCTGCAGTTAAGTAGATTTGCTGGGTTTACCACATTAACCAAATTGTTTAAGCAGTGCCCTCATGCCATTAAACTTAAAATGGTGTCAGTGTTCCCATCTATGCTTTAATTTCCACATCCTATAACTACTATTAAAACAAAATACTTCAGATTAGATCTAGCCTAACAAGTTTCTATTTCGTCTGTTTGTTGGTGGTTTGGGGTTTTTTTAAGGTACTTTTTTATGTTGCCCTGGCTACATATATTCCAGGGAGGTGTAAAATAATTTATTTCAACTGAGTTTTTTCTTTTCCTTTTAATATTCATAGACATTTGAGTTTTAATTTGGACATTTATAGTCATCTCCCTTTTTTTTCTACTGAAAAGGGGTAAATTGCCATTAGCATGCAATGCTATATGATTGCAGCCTTTTAAAATATCAAGTAGTCTGATCCTTGCCAACAACAAGCTCTTGTAATAATTTTTAAGCCTCAGAATCCAGGACAAAAAACTATCAGGCATCACCCATCCCTGTAATTGCTCAGCACCTTTGAGAATCAGGCCACTTTCACTGTGATGTCTAAATATAGTTTTAGATACTTAACTTTAGGAACTCAGATTTTTGAAAAAATGAGGTCAAAATGATTAAAGTAAATCTCATCACCTTTGACATTCATAATTAAATGAGTATTCAAATGAAAGTAGTTGCTTAAGACTGTGTGCTCTTTCTGGTAATACTCCATTCTGAGTATTTTTTTTTTCTAGTTTGCAATATTTCATGGCTTTACTACCAAGACAGCTTGCTGTCAGTGTCTGAAATGCAGTGGTACATTCCAGCAGGTTTGCAGGCACAGAAGCACCATTCTGCCACCTTTCTGATACAAACAACAACATTCTGAGTGCTTGAAACAGCTCAGCAGGAGCTGCAGAGGCAACTTTCCAGCAGGTGCCCTAATTTGCTGAAACACCAGGCAAATTTCCCTCCCATCCCTTACCACAAGAGGAAATGATAGGAACTGGAAACTTCAGCCAGAAAAAGTTACAGAGTGGGCGGCACCTTTCTTCTGTGGGAAGCAGAGATCCCTTTTCCCACTCTGCATTTCCCCCTGCAGGAGTCAGAGCAGGGCTGGTACCAAGGTGAGATGGCAGTGCTCAGCTGCTGGGGGGTACCTTATCCTGCCCACCCTCCTGAGACCTGCACAGCTCTGCCTGCCTTTCTTTTCCTTTCCTCACACTGAGTTGTAGCTCAAACTTCTGACCGCTAACCTGACTCAGTCGTGACCAAACTAAGACTAAATGTGTCTTGCTCAAGAACATCCTCTGGCCCAACAAGAGAAATATTTTACCTACAGCTCAATCCTGGGGCAGCAAAAGAGCACTCGCACTCATTCAGGATTATGGAATCAACTACAAATGATAAAAAAAGCACAGTCACGGAGGTTTGGGGGATTTTTTGGGGGGCTTTTTTAGGGTTTCTTTTTAACCTCACAGCAGTTATCTGCAGTTACTCCAACCATTAGAATGATTTTAACAAAGATAATTCTGTTTGCGCACACTGGTAAAGGACAATGTAATGCCCACAGAGTCATCTGTAAAAATGCAATCCCTAATATACAGCAGATAAAGGAAAAATTACATTTTCCCCCTCTGCTTGCGGTTAGTCTGGATGCCTCAATCCAATTTTCCTAACTGACATTGCATTACTCTGCAGTTACATGTTTGCACTTTAATGTTTATCTTCTAAATCTTGAGCCATACACTTCAGTCATGTCTGCGGAATATGTGATGTAATCTCACTAGATGTGTGTAATTAGAAAGATATAATCAAAAACCATAACCCAAAGGAGAATTTTTTTTCTTTTCCAGACTTTAAATTCATAAGCAGTGTTGAAAACAGTTTGTAATTTAATCCCTGTATGCAGCGGATCACTAAAGGATGCAGTGCATAAACTGAAGGGGCTTTTTTTGCTGAGAAAAAAAAAAAAAAGAAAAATTGTTCACGTGACTCTTCAGTATTTACAACATGCAGAGAACCCCCATACTTGTGCTGCTTCTACAGAAACAGATTGCAGTTCCCCCTGTACATCTACAGGGCCCCAAAGGAACATATTTACCGCTTATTACTATTACTCAAGAACAAAGTACTTAAGCTCACTTTCATCTCCAGCTCAATCCAGCACGGCAAACGAGGGGGGAAAGCTTTTTTCTCATTGTAATAACAAGATTAAATATCATTAAAATATGCAGCAATCTCAGTGAACGATAATTCCTAAAACTACTAGTCAGGAGATTAAATGAAGAGGAAAGAGGCATGGTCTGGGTATTGGGAATGAAGTCCTGGTGGCAAGACCTGCAGTGCCCAACCCCAGGAGCCCTGAAGGCTGCAGGGAGAGCTCTCTGGGGCTGGGGCTGATCTGCAGCCACAGCTACAGCAGCTCAGCTGACAGAAATGTCTAAGGCTTCATTTACCTCTTTATGCTGGTACACGTACACAGTGCTTTCTGAAAATACACAGGGATGAAAAAACACAGCCCAGGAGCTTCAAGGGAAAGCTTTATCAGCAGAAGGACTGGCACTGCCTCTCTGAACCCGGCTTCTGCATGTCCAGCTTTATCTCCAATGAGCCCACCCACCACTGGGACAGCAGGCAAGGACACTGCAGGGTTGGCCCAACCCCCCCTTCCTGGGAGGCTTGCACTAATGGCAGGCATCATACACAGCCAAAGACGGATCTCAACTAAGTTTAAAACTCTTGTATGAAATTGCTTTTTATGAGTAATGGCCTCATTTCTTTCAGAGCAATTCCAGAGGACGGCTTCTCTCAAAAATAAACAAAAAAAAAATTCACTGTGAAAACTACAACTACACTGATTGCAACACATTTAAACTCTCTTGTAGGAGAGGGGGGGGAAAAAAGCATAAATGTGAACACACACACTTTTGCCCAGTGCAGTCTGACAGGACACCCTGAGCTATTTCTGTTTCCAAAAGTGACAGGTCAGGGACCTGTCTGGCAGCACCCAGCCAAGCTGGATCTGGGAACCAACTCAAACAGCAGCACAGCCAGCAGGCTCATCTTCCTCCCAAGAACACAGCTATCACATCTTTTCCAATTCAGCAGCATCAAAACCAAGTTAACCACGTGTAGTTTTCTAATAATTCTTACCCACATTCTACACAGGGTAAATGTATGTGAGAAACATTTTGGAATGTGCCTGATGGTCATATTCCCTATGTTAAGGATCCTGAAGAAAACAAGTGTGCTGAGCAGCTGAATTGGTTAACTTTTCACTCTGACAGTGAATTGCATCATCCCCTTTTATGAGTGACATGGTCACTTATTAAAAAAACCTGTCATATGAGATGTTTTACAACACATTAATATCTGCTGCTCAACTACCAGCCATCTTATTAAATTCTCAGCGTGTTCTCACTTTGGAGCCATCCAGATAATATAGACAGCAACATTTACAGCTATAAAGACATTGCTAGATGTAATGTAGTACCTAATTAACAGTGATCTCAGTGGGGCACGGCCAGGAGAGGACAACTGAATAAAAATCATCTGCATTATTTAAAGTTACTGAAATATATAATTAATGGCAGCAGCAACCATTTTAATTAAAACTTATATGTTGTGATCCAAACTGGCTAAATCTGACACAAAAGTAATGGCCTTGATCAGGTTCAAAGCAATTAGTCAGTCTCTAGCCATCCTTTTCTTGTCTTTTCCAATAATTTATGGTTTAACATCTACTAAAGCCCACTGCCATGGCCATCACCAGGCACTCAAATTCCATCCTGTGAGAACACAGCTCTAGAGACCTTCTGGGGCTCCTACATCCTCTCCCTCTGGTGTTGGCTGACCACTGAAACGGGTCAGGGTTGCTTATCCCTCCTGCAAGCTCCTTAGGACAGGTTGGACAGTGTCAGGATGAGCAGAAAGCCCTACAGCTGGCAAGGCTTCAGGATTGTCAGGAAATAAACTGGTCACACAAGAGCCCAACACTGGATGAAATGAAGCCACTTGTTAACATATTCCTCTCTATTTTAATCTCCTGTTCTTCTTCAGTGCCAAAAGAGTGCTTCTACTCCAAGCTGTAACACAAACACTTTGTTTCTGAGTTTGCTGTACCCTCAACCCTCAAGGGTGCTTTCCAAGCATTCTATCACCTCTTTCTCTCATCATTTTTGTAACACACAGAAGAGGAATGGTTTTTTGGGTCAGTATAGGGGAGCATTTCTGCAAATAGAAAAGAGTCTAAGGTTGTAAATGTTGATCTACATTCACTGAAGCCTCCCCAAGCCACTGAGTCTGCTCTCAAGAAAGAATTCAAGCTGTATGATCACTGATCCTCAAGTTTTTTGGTACTCCATTCTAAGGAGATATTTTGTTTTTCTCTCCCAGAGTAGCACTTCCCCCTCAACTTGTGAATCATTTCAGGTCTTGTTTTCTGTCTCTCACAGCATGTCAGTTCAGTCTGCTTTAATGAAAGACTTGGCAAGCCAGTACAGCTTTTTCACCTGTAGTTTTTAAATTAATTTAGTATCTTCTCAAGCAGCACCTTCCCTTACAGCCCACATCAAGATAATGTTTCAGCCATATGTGGATGAAAGCCTGTCCCCCTCCCTGACACAGCCAATTCAAACATGAGCAACCACTCCCAGGAAGCTGCTGCTAATAACATCTGTCCTCAATTTCCTTTTTCAGTTTTTCTATTTCATTCATTCTCCTCAACAGGATATTGAATGCTTTCTGACCTCCATAAAGGTCATTGCATTAAGAGATAGCAAACTCTTCTCTCAGCCTTGATATTTTCTCACTTCTCATCATTTCAAAATTCCATATAAACTCCTTGGCTAATTAAAAACTTCTTGCAGAGACTCTCCAAAATATCCTCCCCAAAGTTTTTGTTTTCATCTCCGCTCCAGAACTTTGTTTATTTAATCACCAAGAAATAAGCATTGTTCACTACTTTGCTTTTTGTTCTTCCATTCCCTGAGTAATCATCCATGGCACATCCCTTTCACACACACACATCCCTAATTCACCACTCCACTTTCAGAGGTTAAAAAAAAAGTCAGTCTTGGCCAGAATGGTTAGTGAGACACGAAGTACCAGCTAGAAATTCTTCCTCATCATGGCTTTTCATTCAGACATCTACTAAACACTGTATGTGGAAGATTTTGTTTTTAATAGTAATTGACTAAATGGGCACTGTCAATATGTTATATATTTCATTTGAAGGATGTATTCCTGCACAACATGTGCCATGATTTCCCTAGGCATTGAGTTGAAACTGACTTTAAATGTTTTTGATATTTCACTCTTTTTCCTTGTTTTCCAGAGTCCCTGCTTGATATTTAGTAGGTTTTAAATTATATAGAATCTGACAAAAGCCAAATGCAATGCATTATTTACAAAACTTTTTACTTCAGTCTTCTACCTGATTCTGCTTGGGAAGTCAAACAATCCATAGACAGAAAAAAAACTTTTAAAATTTCTTGATCTGTTAAAACCTTTACATGCACGAGTTATTTAAAACAGAGAATAAGTCTGTAGTCAATTAACTGGGAAAACAGTGTTGAGATCAACTGAATCAAATTTTCACCTAGTAACTGGAAAAGATTTACAGAGTCAGACTGATTTCTGAACAGAGTTTATCCTATTTAACTGAGATAAACCAGGTAAAAAAAACAAACAATTATTTCCACAACTGCCAAAATAACAATCAGAGTCTGACTTGTCTCTAACAAAGCCTGGTGTCTAAATAATAGATGCAAGCTAAGTCACCTCAGTTCAGTTTACCATAAGACTTTTTTTCCTAGCAAAACTAAACTCCTATAATTTTCAATTGCATTTTTGTTTCCCCACACGTTCAGTCAAGTCCATGAATGTACTGATGGAGGGGAAAACCTAAGAAGTTGGGGAGAGTGATTTGAAATGCTACAGTCAGTAAAAAGGTTACATTTTACTAGTTATTTCATGTTTTTAATTATTTGATCTGTTTTAATTTCATGCCAATAACTATCAGTTTTGATCCTGTCAAACTGGGACTTTGTTTAAACTTTTTAAAACTTTGGTGTGTTAACATCTACAAATTTCAAAAGGAAAGCAGATTTTTAAGCACTTGAAGAGGCAAAGTGAAAGAGGCCAGAGCTTCAGAGAACATGGGGATTCTGCTTCCTGACACCTGTGGCCAAAAGGACTGCAAAGCTCCTGCCAAATACTCCCAGAGCCCACTGTGACATTGCTCCTTTCTGTCTTTCACTCAGCATACACTGAACCAGCCTTGGGTCTGACTCACCCACACACCAAAAGCTGTGTAAAGGATGAAACGTGAGGAAGTGATCTCATTCTGAATCCAGCACATCTTTCATTGCCTAACTATGGATGTGGGAATTTCCCCGCTGCTTCTGTAACAGAGTTTTTTTTCTGGGGCACTTTCTAGGCTGCACTACAGACCAGATTTACCGAGTTCAGCATTAACAAACAAAGCAGGATGGTGTGCCAGAGCCCACAGATGGCTAATGAATAATTTGCTAAAGAAACACTTCACCATATACAAGACAATGTCCAAAAACATCGTGGAAAATAGGATGCTTTCAGCAGTCCCAGGCTCAGCCCATTTCTGACATCACCACTACACTGCAACTTATGTCCCATGTTCAGCCCCTAATCAAAGGGCAAATTGCCCTCGAGACTGTACATAAAACATCCCCTTCAGAAGTGATATCTAATCACCCCCACTACCTCTAAGAACACAATTATTTCCAGAATCCATAATATATTATCTTTGAAAACTGCTCATATCAAACCCACTGCTACCAAATTAAACTACCAGCATCGCTTCAATAAAACAAAAGCTCAGAACATCAATTTCCACCTCATAATCTTTTGAGGCCTTTCTAATGACAAACTGCCACAATGCAAGCATAAAATATTCAAATTTCTTCCCTCTCTGTATAGTACAGGTATAGCATTTCTTAAAGTGAATTAAAGCAGTATTTTGTCTTCTCTACTTGTCTTTTTTTAAACAAGAAAAAAGTATGAACTGAGGATTACACCTGAGTTTGAATTGAATTTCTTTTTTGACACTTATTGGGAAAATATTTCATTCCTGGCTGAGGTGGCCTGTTTGCCATTAATTTTGCTACTTATAAGCTTAATACCATCCTTGCTCATACCATATAGCCAGAACATTTTGGCAACCCTTCTTGTGTCCATGAGCAGCTTAAATCAGCTTTCCAGTCAATCTGAAGATGAATGAGAAAAGCTATAAAGCACACAGCAGATAGGTAAAGAAGATCTGCAGAAATAGCAAGCAGCACACAATCATTTTGTGTTTTACCAGTCACCTGCCTCTCATTATCCAAGCACAGCCTTCCCTACACCTAAAAGCAGCAACATTTAAAGTCAGACAAAAAACCACCATGTTTTACATTTGCTCATTCTTCCTTGCAAGACAAATACAATAGTCTGTAGTGTACTAAAAAACAGCTTTATGCATTACTTTTTTAGCAAAATGAAATCACAGTAAATGAACAAGGATTCTATCCTGAAGCCCATCCTGACACGCTGAGAATATAAATTATGTTTTATAAAACCATCATACATAACTAATCTAGATGGGTGCTGCTCACACAAGCTATTAGCCAGCACTTTAAAAGCTGCAGCCTAGTTTAGTGGAGATAATTTTAATTGACTCAAGGGTGTATCTCAGTGGTCACGAAATTGTTAGGAAAATGTATTGCAGGGAAAGAGCATTCCCTCAGCTGTGGGGAGCACAGTCAATGCAATCTAATAATGCTCTGGGTTTCCAACTGCTAGATGCATTTTGTGATTGGAAGTGATTGCATTGAGGATGTAGATGGGCCACATAAATGGAAGCTTTTATTGCTGGTTAGCATCATTACTGTGACTGTCTGCACCGTGTTTGCACCTGCTGGAGCTTGGTTAAGATTTTTGGAGAGTCACATAATGGGGGAATAGTTGTTTTCACAATGAGCTGCTTCCCTGGCTATTTGCATGAAATGCTTTCTTGGGGTTTTCTGCTTGTCTTCTGAAGAGGATAAAACAAATGAAATGGGCAGGGCCCTAACACCACTACCAGAACCCACTAAACTGAGGTAAATCACTGATAAAGAGCTCAAAGCAGTTATAATGAGGCATCCCTCCAGACTGACAAACATTATCTGGGAATCTAGTTAAACAAGAAAAATGGTATTATAAAAAAAACCTGTTCCTTTCTAGTGTATCTTGGGAGTATTTAGCAACTTAAAAGAGACCTTAATAAAAAAAAAAAATCAAACTGAAGAGAGTATTTGTAAATAAATCATCATTTTTCTCTCCCTCTCCATTTTTTGAAAGTTTCTTTTGTTGTTTTTTTACTCTTTTTCTTATTTGAAATCTTTTTACTCCTGCACTTCTCATTCTTTTCTCTTGCTCATTTTTTAGGCAACAAACAGTTTTCTTGATTTTAAATAAACTCCGTATCCGATTTTCTTATTGAATTTAAAGCAGGGGTGTTATGTGGTTCAGCTAAGCAGAGCTCTGCTCCTTTCATACACCATGGCCCATATTATTGCCATGGATTCACTGGGAGTCACCAAGGACCCATCATACAGGGACTTGGGTGTTATACTGAGGTATTTCCTTTCAACAGCAGCCAAACCCAAAGTTTCAGCCCTGATCTTCAAGCTGTGCCTCGGGGCTGGCCTCTGCCACCTCTGCTCGGTGGGGTCACCCCAGGCCTGAGATCCACAGCCATGGGAAATGGTGCTCTGGGCAGCTGCAGCTGGGACACAACATCTGCAAGGGACTGTGGGGCTGGGCTCTGCTTCTCACCACTGGAAGAACAAGGATTAGGACTCCCTCTTCCATTTCACCTTTTCCCACCTGGCTTTGAAACAAATCAATAGTGGGGAGGAGAAAGAAGGGATTAGAAATAGCAATTGCTTTAACAGAGGATTTTTCATATGCTTTGAACTCTGATCAGTTCTACCAGGAGACTGTCTTAGCTAAGAGCCTCCCAGTGTTGTGCATATTGCATTTCCCTTTAAAAGACAGGCATCTGAGAACTCCTTTTGCCTTTGATTTTGCCCAATACCCAGAGAGCACAAGCAACCAGCAGAGGCCTCTGACAGGTTGTTGGCCCTGGTCTCTGTGCCTGCAAAACAGATCAGACCTTATCATGGCTGAGCCAGACACCATCACACCCCCAGAAGGGCCCTGGGGCCCTGAAACCACAGCCTCACTTGTTGAGCCAAATCGGATCTTTCAGCTTTGAGTCCTGCCAGTGCTGGAACATGAGTGGTGCTAAGCTAAAGCTACTTATCTAGCTCATTTGCAACCTAATTTTTTAAGATTAACTGGTCTACCACTGCTGTAGCTAAAGGTTTAATTGGTCTTCAAACAGCAAGGGTACCAAAAGTCAGGATGCAACAATTTCTCAGTAGCCTCAGGAGACATAGCACCTACTTTTACAGAAGCAAGTAAGGAGATGTGGAAGTCTTTGATTAGATTAGCACAGATCATTTCAAGAGAAACCAATATTCCACTCACCCCTGAGGTTGGGACACTTGCACAGCAGCTGCACTAAGCTGCTGTGCTGCAGTTACCTTTGGCACCACAGGCTGAGCCACGCACATCTTGTTTTCAGTGTATTAAAAGGGTCAATGTATTAAAAGTATTACTTTTTTTTGTACTAGATTTGCATGCAAACAATTGCAGTTCATTAAAATGGATTCATAATCTGTGGTTTCATATAAATTTAAATATTTAAATACAAGAAAAATGGGGGAGGGGCTGATGGGGGGAAGTTTTCTGGTTTTTTTTTTTTTTACTTCTCTGTCATGCCCAGTGATGGCAGTTTATCTCAGGCAGGATGTTGTGTCCCAGCTACAGTGACTGTGGTAGACAGCTGTAATTAAGGCTGCTTGAGTTCACACATGTAGCACATGTTTGGGAGGGATTTTTCTTTAGCAAAAGCGGTACAATAGTCCAAATATTAGAGATGCTTATCTTTACTATGCAAAAAATGACTTCTGCTTGAGTTTCTTGAAAGTTGTCTCAGCAAAAGCTAAAATCCTAACATTCTTTTGGCTTTACAGTACCTTAAGTGATCATTTTCATCGAAAAATCTGTCATACTACTCTTTTTATCAACCTAGTCAATCAAGAATGACTTAAAACACACTGCAGACCTAAGCACTAGGATTTAGACTGCAATAAGCTTTTGTACTAATTGCATTCGAAATGCTGTATATTGTGTCTCACAATATACAGGCAACCAATGTAAGAAGCACCAAGCAAAGCTTTTGTGTAAGAGGAAGTAATAAACATCAGTCTTTAACCTTCCACAGCAAATGCTTTCTGAAAAACTGAAAAGCTGAAGTGAATATCTCAGGCACTGATTGCTCTGCTTTCCACAGAGCTAGAAACAGACTTTGCAGACAGCAATACACTTTTCAAGAATGTTTGGTGCATTAACCACAGAATTGCATATAAATAGTTCTGACTAAAGCTTGCTTTTAGGTACCAGTACAAAGTGTGCCAGGAGGAGACAAAACGTACTTAAAGACTTATTCAAATTTTATTTGAAGAATAAAAATGAACCTCAGTTAAGACTTTTTTCATTGCTACATCAATGCCAAATCCTTATTTGCAATATATAGAGCTAAAGTGAATAAAGGGATCTATCAGTTCCAAACCTGATCCTTAGATACTCTATTATTATTAAGTACAATCTTTTTAAATGAATGCAAAATTACTGTCACTCAAGGTAATAAGTTCCAACCATGTAACTTGACAAATCTATCATCATTATTACCTTGCATTTTTTCCTCTCCCATTGCAATTGCACAATATTGGCTGCCTTAAATTAATTGTTATTTTAATGAAGTAAGACCAATTTAATGAATTCAAATATGAAAAGGTCTAAATTGATTTTACATCTTTCCTTATCAACCTGGACTGCAATCTCTGTCATAAAAGTACAGGCTTCTCAAAAATAATTGTTCAGGACCAAATTTAAAAGCTTCAGTGAAAGCTTGATTTGATGTTCTATGTAGGCCCTAATTAAAAGAAATACACTGTTTCAATATAAAGATGACAGCAATGAATTTTATATATTTATTTCAAACCATACAAAAGTTTGCTAAAAGTAAGACACAGAGATCAAAGAACAAATGTTTGATTTTACACAAAATGTTCTCTCCAGATCTTCCAAAGAAGTGACAATATCCTGCTGTATTACCATTTGTGATCTTGGGTTAAAAACAGCTTCATCTAGAAAGTAATCACCTTTATGATAGCAAAGTGGAAATCATTATCTTGGTTTTTGAAAGCATGTAAATAAGTGCCTGAGACTGTCTATTTCCAGCTTTACTTCGCCTGCCTATTCACACATCACCAATATTATATTTACAGACATTAATGTACAAGGAAACTTAAAAAGCTGAATGTAACCACTCACCCAACAACTGGCCCAAGGTTCAAATAAAGGGTATCTGATGCTAAATAATCACTTTTTCTAGTATGCCCTCTTCCAAAAAGTAAACCTTTGCATAGGAAAAATCTTTTATGAAAAGTAAAACGATTGATTTTAAAAGGATCAATATTTCATTTAGGATGCACATTATGCATCACTGCATAATGCTTTAATGGCTGCAAATGAATCACATCCAGAAAACCTAAAACTGGATCCTGTAATAAATATTAGCTTGCCTGTCAGGCAATCAACCAGAACATTTCTGATGAATCTCTTAATCATCTGCTTGAGTCAAAGCAGTGCCCCGTCATTCCTAGGGATAAACAGCAGAGGCTAAAACTTTTGAGATGTCAAATGGAGATAGGATTTTTACACCATATCCCCAGATTTTACACAAGGAGTCCCACTGATACACGGAGCCCTGGCTCAGACTCTCTGCAGGACCGTGGGCAGTGGCTGAGAGCCCAGGGCACTGAGCACCCCAGGTCAGGGACCCCGAGCAGGGGCAGCCCCCCAGCACAGCCCCTGCTGCAGGAGGGGAGGACACAGGGCTGCTGCTCTGCCTTTGCTCTCCCAGCAGGTACAGACACAGCCCAGAAACAGGGCTACACCCTCAGTGCCTGTTTTTCATGGTATATAACACTTGCACCTATGCAGGTTATCCTGCCTTCTTTAAAATCGAGGAAGTGAAGGTGATTTCTCTTATACTTTAAATAATCTCCCTGTAGCTGAGCTGCACTACGAGTTTCAAGGTAAATTTTTTAGCATCTCTAAGTGGCTGGCTGGTAGTTAAACACACTCTCTGGAAGAGCTTCTTGGATATGATTACTGGATTAAAATATTCAAAGCCTCTCACCTGAAAGCAACACTTCCATTCTCTTGCTGAGCACTTCCAGTCTAGATAACCTGTGAGAATATTTTTATATTCCCATGCTGTATTCTGTGTTTGCCAACAGCAAATTGATTGGAGGTCAGAAATAAAAGCCAAGTCACCACCGTTGGGAAGGACAGCTGGTTTCTCATCTACCTACGTGGTTATTTTGGGCATCCCACAGTGCTAATTTGGGAAGACAGAGCTATATAAGTGGAAACAGTAAAAAGCAAGAGCATTTTCAAGTAAATTTTAGGTTTTTTTCCAAATGCACTCAGAATTATAGGTCAATAGGAATGCTATTAGCATTAAATACCAACACTACTAATTGAATCGTTAACACTTTTAATAGCTCTGTTTTTTTAGTCTGCTATCAAACAACTGGACTCTTTCCTCTCATTATATCACTTTTCTATTCCTTTATCTCAGGGTCTAGCATGGCTTGTAATAAACTCTCAGTGCCAGAAACATGCCATGCACTTTTTAATTTTAGGTTTTAAGTAAAGATTTACTATTCCCCTTTAGCTTAAATCATGGAGCATTAACATCTTCCTGCTATCAGAGAAAACACTAAACAGCATTGTTCTGACATATTTGTAATATACTGCACTGGGTCACATTGGTTTTTGCATTAGAATGAAATAGAGGTTTTTTTTCCTCTGGCTGATATTCTTCCAACAGTATCAACTTTATCTTAGAAAACAAAAATCGAAGAATTTCATTTGATGATGCAGTCTGTGATTCAGCTCATGTTGACTGGCTATCTCTAGATGTTGGCTGGAAAGGATCATTTTTCTTTCATTTTGCATGAAGTGGCTGCCCAAAATACTCAGAAAACCCGATACATTTTTGTTGATGGCAATGAGCTTCTACACCCAGACAAACTCCAGCATGTGGGAGTTGAGGTAATATAACAAAGTATGCAATGACAGAACAGAATTGATTATGTTAAATCATTCTACATTAGTTGCATAACCAGTATTTATTTATGTGGCAAAGAAGTCCTCCATTGACCTATTTAAACATTCTTATCAAATGCACATTACTCTGCCTGGCCTTTGGGGATGTTACCGAGGAACTTGGCCAGAACAGCCCAAAAAACAAAATCCCCATCTCTCCTAATACTGTAGCTTAAGATCAATACTAGGCTATAAATCAGATAAACATTAAAAAAAACCCCAAAAAACCCAAAAAAACACCCTAGCAATTTTTGTTTTCTTTTACATAGGTTTTTTTTTATTATTATTATAAATTTAACTAGGAATTCAACCAATCAAAAAATCATAGAATCATTTAGGTTGGATAAGACCTTTAGGATAAAGGCCAATCACTAATGTAGAACTGCCAAATCCACCACTACACCCTGCCCTAAGTGCCTACAGGGATGGTGACTCCACTTCCCTGGACAGACTGTTCCAATGCTTGACAACCTTTTTGGTGAAAAAATGTTTCTTAATATCCAATCTGATTTTAAAGATTCAGAAAACGAGTGGGGATGTCTCTTCAAAAAACTCTTGTCATGTGGCAGAAATTTTTCTAGGAATGTGGTCTAGTGTGGCTGTTCAAAACCCCAGCCCCATGGTGTGTGTTTCTGCAGCTCCTCTGCTCTGCTGGACGGGCCTGTGAGGACAGGAACCCACAGCCCATTCTTCACTGAGCAAACTGCAGCACAATATCACAACCAGACAGACCTTTTTCCTGAACCACACCACATTAGGATCTGGGAACAGGGCTTTTGTTAGGAAAGCATTCCCTGCATGACCTCAAGTGTAGCATTCCTGTCAACTTAAGCGGGGACAGTCGAAGGAGAGAAATTCAAACCAAGCCATTCAGCTAGATGATGCAACAGGGAACATTTTAGTATGTTGTCAAAACAAGTCATAATTAAACACAAAAATCCTAGAAACCTCCTTCTACATGGACCAGACTGTGACTTAATCACACGAGCCTTTAGAAAAACCTCAAGACATAATGGGATTTTTGCAACAGCCTTCAGAGTTGACAAGTCTGTTAAAGACACATTCTGCCTCATCCCTTTACTGAAGATGTTTTTATTTCCTATATGCTTTTGATATGAAATAAGCACAGACTAGAAGTATAGAGCTGCTTTTTTAGCCAAACATAACATATTCTAATATTGTACAACTTGAAACTCAAACTCAACACTGACTCACTGCAAAGTGGTGAAAGAAAAAACTGTCTTGGCCAACTCTGCAATAATTCACCAGTGCAGGAGAGCTTTACTGAAGCCATTGGCTAAAGATTCATTGCTCCCTTTTCCTGAAAGCAGTCCTTCAATTACTGCATTTTTTAGACTTTGCACTGCATAAAAAGGATGACCTGTGCATGGCCCAGATATTGATTTTGCGCTCTGAAGCAAAAGCCTCACAAACTTATTCATGGAATGATTCACAGCTTATTATACAATGTGTTTCACTAGCACTTCTCCACCCACTGCTGATTTCCTAAAGCTCATGAGGTAACCACAGCAATGGCTTACATAGAAAAGCAATATGCTACATTACAGAAGTAACACAGTATGTTTTAGCAGCTTAAACACAGAGGAGGAGTCAGCATCATGAGAGCAGTCAGGTCTCCGTTGGCCACCAACAATTCACATTACTGGTTTGTGGGTTGGATATTTTTTAAATAGAAAAACAGAATTAATCCCACCAAGATTTCAATTAAAGTGTGGGTATTTTCCACAGGCAATGCTCCCCTCACCTCACACAGAGAAGTGCAAAACTGTGTTACTGGGTAAATTCCTAAAATTTTGCAAATGCATCTTAACCAAGATGCTAAAGGCTCATTTGCTAGACATCAAATTTTCCCAAAAAGAAACCTAGTAGAATCTCAAGGGAAACAAAATGAAATAAAACAAAAGGAGGCTATTCCAGCCATTTAGAAAACCAAGCTGAAAAAGCAAGTGTAGGCAGAGAGAAGAGGGAAAGAAATTATCTAGGGAGAGGCTTTAGCATAGTTCTGCATTTATTCCTCAAGGGAAACACTTGGGAAGCTCTGAAAGGTCTGACTCTTGCAGTACCCATGACAGCCCCACTGGGTACCTCTGGTGGGTTCTGGCCAGCACCACTGGTGTGATGCTGTAAGGCAAGAGATACAGCACAAGGAAAGACAGAAGCAGTGGCTGCTGGGTTAATTAACATCCTTTGCCTTCTGTTAATGAGACAATAAACCCTTAAAGCAAACAGCTTTTCCTCTTGACTAGAGGTCTGAAAAAAAAGTCTCTAACATTTTTAAAGCCAAATTCTCACCATAGAACAGGATATCATTTCAGGGATTAAAAAAAAATTCCTGAGGTCACAGAAGCTAATGAGGTCACATAGTACATGTTCAATAATACTCTGTGCTACATACAAAATTTTTGAGATTATTGTGAAGTCTTCAAGCCTAAGTTAGATCCAAGGGCACATCAGCTCTATACAAGGCAGGAGACAGAGCACGGGAAGAAGCCAGGTAAGCAGTGGAATCCTATCCTGCTCTCACGTAAATGCTGGAGAGAGAATTCCCCAAGACACCCCTACAATTCTTCCTGGGTTTTATTTATACTTCTAGCTAAGGATGTGCTGGAATCAACAAGGAAACAAAGACAGGGTGTCAACAGCTGCAGGTCATCTTGCTACTTAGAGCCTTTCAACACAGGAACCTGATTTTGGTGCCTGAGTTGTTTTCATCAGTACTGCCAATCAACTGAAGGAGAAAGGTGAACTCATCTGACTGATTTTCATTGTCCACAGCTACAATCTCTGTCTTAGCAGAGGTAGCAAACTTATCATCACACAACATTCTATTTTCTTCACAGAACTGTGCACAGTGAAATACTAGAGACACGCACCATTCTCAGACAGCAATTTTATAGAGGAAGAGTTAATATATATTTTACTTTTGTGTACCCTCCATAGCTGTCAAAATTAGAAAATATGTTAATTCTTTCATTCATCTGTAACATTTACAAATCCTTATACTGTGCCAAGACCCTAAATGAAAGATTTGGGCCCAAATAATGAATTTCACACCAGGTTTTAGTCTGTTGAAATAGAGAGAAAATAAAATTAATCCCAAAACAGTCTCTGCAAAAATATTCATGTACTTGCAGCTTGATGGAAAGCATCAATAAACACAAACATTTAAGAGAGATTAGAGAATAAAAGTTTTGTATCATTTTTTGTTCCACATCTGACCAAGGAAAGTAAATTTTATTATTCTTACTTTCTAGATGTGCCTACTCCCACCTACAGCATCTCAGTTTCCCTAAGAGGAGCTAGTCCCAAGAACAAGAACTGCTGTTTTTCTGACTGTGGTAAAGATGGGCTGTGGTGGCATCTTCCCTCTCCACAGGTGTAATCTCAGAAATTATCATCAGACCTTGGCCTTGACAAACAGCACCTGGGCTCAGCTCCTCTGGAGTTTTTAGAGACACTCTCTGCTCCCAGGAACTAGTGCTGCCTAGTGAGCTCCTGCTTTTTAGTTTTCTTGTTTGTTGTTGTGGGGTTTTTTTTAATTAACACCTTGGACAGTTTTTTTGTCTGAATAACAACCCAGGTGGGATAATATTTTCGTTCTCAAACTTTCAAAGAAAGTTCACTTCTGACACGAAGTGCAGCCAGAATGAAGCACTGTTATGATTAAAGCCAACTCTCTTGGGGCCCTATAAACAGTGGTCCAAAAGGAGACTCTTGGAGCTCTCCAGCACTGCAGGGTCTGCAACCATCAAACTCCCTCTGAGTGGGGCCTCTCAGAGCCAGAAAACTCTCACATTTTCCATATTCATCTGATACCCCCACTCCTCAAGGCTCAGCCCTTCACCCACTGAGAAGGTGCAAAGGGATCTGAAGTGAGTATTTCACTACCTTCAGGGGGAATTATTCACAGGTACCTGGTGCACACTCTGTATCTGTGTGCATTTGCTGTAACAAAGGTGCCAGGAATGCTGCTCTCCTGAATTCTTAAGTACCCTGTATTTATAAGTTAGGCCTGTAAATAAATTAGTATTGTGGTATAGTAAACTCTATATGAATCCTTTGCTAAATAGTTTAATTTAGAATATAAATTGAGATAAATGTTAAGTTTAACTAAAGTGCTGTTAAGTTCAAATGCTGTTGTGCCTCTAAGCCATACTCCTTTCTATCCTTTTGTCTCTTCACCCACCTCTGCTTCCACATAGTTTTGGATTTATTTCAGTTTGGATTGATTGACTCTGGATTTTTGTTTACTATTCCTTGGTGTGCCATTTACCATATGAAATAACCATTTCATAATTAGCAGAGTGAACCTTGCCAATGAACTTGGTTGTGCTTTGGCTTTTATATTAAAACTGGTTTTATTGATGCTTTTTTCCATGATTCTTTAAGCCATCTAAAAACACTAATTGGGAACATATGCCATTATTTTCTATTTAGTTTTAAGTCATACTGGACCATCATCATCCTTTGTCACCTTTTCCTTTAGGAAAGCCTTCAGACTTCCAGTTTTGTAAGGTGTTGGTTCAGCAAGTGACAAAGTGTGGTGGAGAAGTGACTGGATTTCAAGCAGCAAGCTCATGTCATTGATTGTCAATGAGCTGTGTCCAAACATGCACACTCCAGTGAAAACTTGGCCTTACAAGCCCTATCCCATCCCAATGCTCCAGTGAATCCACTGATCATTTGGGCTGGAGATGAAATTTCTTTTCCCTTTCAACCCAGAGCTCTGTGAAGAGCAGATGTTCTCGATGAAGTATCCATAATGATGCCAAGATGTTTGGATTTTTTTTTCCCTGAGCAGTTAATTTCACATCCAGCAATGCATGCAAGTAATTTAAAGTTGTTCCTTCTGATGCAAGACACCTCAGACTTGCCTGTACTGCCTCTCATGTGCTGTCCAGCTGCCTGAGCTGCAGCCACACAGCCACCAGTGACACTGTGCAGGGCTGGGCAGGAGCAGTGCAGCAGCTCAGAGCATGCACTGGCATCCATGGGTGCTAAAGCAGAGAGCTCCACTCTCATCACCATTCCCCTTTCCACATTAGATGCAACCTCAGTCCTGTTTCTGGGGTTGATTAGGTTCTTCTTGAACTCCCCTCTAGGGTACATTAACACCAATTAAGTTAAATGTGTGTCACTCATTTGTCCTCCAATCCTTGAAGGGATTAGGAAGGATATTAACTGTTCTGTCTTGATATGGAAAAATAAACAAAACCATTCCATGGTTGAAACAGATTCACTCCTGTTCTGATCTGAAACCCTGTCCACAGAAGTGAAATCAAAAGGGATAATGTCATTATGTTCACACATTTAGCAATTATGTAACTTCAAAATTCAAGTATTCTGTTTTGATTTATTTAGCAACTTTAGCCATAAAGGGATACAACACAGCCTCTCATGCCATCACTTTATCCAGTTACATGTCAACAATACAGTTCATACTTTAGGACCCCAGCTACCAGATCTGCTCCTGTGCTGATAGCTGAGCCAAATTGGACACTATTTTCAGCATCTTTGTGCTACACTGCAGAAATGTGACTCCTATGTAAGCCTGTCCTCTTACAGACAGTACACAGGGGAGTGAAGGAATTTATCAAAGTTTTCCTGCTCTATCACCATTTAAGAAAACAATGGCAGCACTGGACAAATTTGGCCAGCAGTATGCACTGTTCCTGCTTTCATGCTTGCTGTGGGTAAATTAAAGTTGGAGAACGTTTGAAACATTTGTCCAACATGCACTCCTATCAACAAAGAGCCTTTTCTTACAGTCAAAGGCAAGAGTATGCAAATCCAGGCAAGCACAGAGCCAGGACACAATGTGTTTTGAATATCCTGACTGGCATCTAGTCCCTTGGGAACCACTGCCAGCAGGAACAGATGAGCTACTCTGTGCTGAGAAGGTTTAATAAACATGGCAGTTTTCAGCAGCTCCCTGACACCTCCACCATCTGCTACAGTAAGATATTATTGTGAAACAAGAGTCGTGCGAGTCTGAATGTGCTTGGAGCACAGTGAGATGAAACTCCTGGTAACCAAAATGGGGTGTAACAGCACAGCTACTCACTGGGAAATATCCTTCAGTGAGTCTCCCTGTCTGATGGCTGTGGGCAACACTTTTAAGGGCAAACCTCTGTTTCATGAAGAGAATTATTTTTAAAAAAGGCTGAATTTTCATTCTTGATAATTTCAAGGTTCATTAATCAGCGCAGCACATGCAGTGAAATAGTAAATGATAGATAATGGAGGATCAACATGCAGGATCCATGGGTGCCTTAATGGACCCAGTGGAACTAAGGTGGCTGGTCACAACATCCTGTAAGTCTATTTTAAATTTCCACAATGTACCTGGAGAGGAAATCCATTTCAGACCAACAGCAGGACAAAACCACATCAAGTAATTGCTGTGGCCGCTATCATCATGTTCTGGCTCATCAGAAATCAATGTGTAACAATCCAAATCTGGGTGGCAGATACTAACTGCCTCCAAAAATGAGTAACTCCCTCAGTATTATGACAAAAAAGGACCCAAGCAGAAGTGCAGCTTCCTTATGGCAACAACTGAGGAACTGGTTCCACAACAGCCAGTTCCCAAAAAGCTTAGCTCTCCACAAGGCATCTAAAAAATGGAAGAAATTTTGCAAGCAATTAAAAAAAAAAAGAAACCACCAAAAACCCCCATCACACAACAGAAAAAACAAACTAGATACAGACTTTGCAAAATAGCTGCATTCTTTCAATTTAATCCCTTGACTCTATTCAGGCCTTCCTGCAGCAAGGGAAGGAGCCTTGTCAAAAAATTAATCCCAACATCAAGTGAACAGCTGCCAAGTTATCTGGTCCATATTTTACCTCATGTTTGGGTTGCCTAACACACCTAATCAAATCCATAGGTTTGGTCCCTTCCCAGCCTCCACACTGCCTCTCCCTGCTTCAGATGCAAGACAATGTACAAAATGCCTTTCAGATGTAATGATTCAAAGTGGAAAACATGCAGTTCATCCAGAAGGAAAGATTTTCTAAATGAAAAGGCTCCAAACCCCTGTGTATCTGGGAACTTTTTGCTATTTGTTATTTTTGCTTCCTGGACATAAGAGATAAGAAATGAACTTTTGATTTCATAATAGGAACGTTTCCTATCAATACTGCTTTAGCTTACCCTTGCCAAGGAAGGACCTCAGCACACATCAGCTTGACAGGAAATACAAAAAGGCAATGTAACACTTTGATGATCTGGTAGGTCCTTGGAATTGCAAAAGAACAAGTACCACTGTTCACAGGAAGTCTATCTGGTCTTTAAATATCAGTCAGATTCTTTCCTAAAAATTGAAAGGAATTGGAAGAGGAAATATTGTGTTCTTTATCTCACACTGAAAGCTGATTTTAAGAGCAGAATTTGTATTACAGGTCTATTGTGACTGTGAGTTCAAACCCCACATTTCAAGAGAATGAAGCTAATGAGTTAATTTGCAGAATTAGCAAAACACAAGAAACCCAGAAGCCTGGCAGTCCACTATTCTGAACCTCTCACTGATTTACCATGGGTTTTAAATTGTCACCTTCTCTTTGCCTCAGAAAGCTTCACCTTATTACACACTGGAAACTGAAACATAGGACCATCCACTGGCCACTGCTGCTGGGTACAGAGAGAGGTTCTGGGCCCAAGGGGTGCTCTGCTTTCTGCTCTGGCTGTGAAATCCAGAAAAGCTTATGGCTGCTGTACCCTGCTTTTCATAATAGCATTCAACATACTTTCAGATAATAACAAAAATTTAACAACACAGAGACAGGGTGAATAAATGTTAGAGGATAACAGTGACAGGCTGCACTCAGTTCAATTTACGCAGGATGAGATGTTTCACTTGCCTTAAAATGCTTAGTTCAGAATAAAACTGGTAGCACAGCCTCATCCTTTCTCCCCATCTATATGAATTAACAAGTTAGAAGTTCAACCAGTGCTTTTCTCCAGCAGAAATAGTATAGATGTAGAAAATCATTATGTCTCACCAGCCCCACAAAGCAAAAGCAAGCAGTGATGTCCAGATCTACCAAGAAAAATTACATTTTAGAAGGCTGTTCCCTATAGCAGCCATGCAAATCCTTACATCCACATATACAGTCCAATGGAGGAGCTCCTTTGCTTGAAGCTCATGCAGTGGCTAATTTTCATGGTGATGGGGATTTGGCTGTGTGAAAAAAACCAAAAGCAACACCTTGAAACAGGAGCTTCCTAAGGCTTCACCATGAAGCTCTCCCCATCAGTGGTGATTTCTTCCCAATTGCTCTACCTATTCTTTACTTCTAAAGTCATTCCAAGATCAAGGCCACCTGAATGTCACATTCCATCCTTCTATCTCCTCTTACCTGCTCATGTGCTTGTTGGACTACACTAAACTGTTATTGTGCTAAAAAAGCAAAGGTATTAAAGCATTTCCAAATAAGCTCTGCAGGACCAGTGAGGCAGACACACTATGAGGCCACACATAGCTCAGATATTTCCTATGATTCTGTTTGACCAGAAGGCATCCACTGCCTTGTTATAGAGCTCTGCAGTTGCCCCCAGTGGAAATATCTTGGCATTCCCCTAAAATCATGAAATGCAGATGTAGCAGTTTGCACTGAGCTGATGCTTTGGAGATGTGCCATCACACAAACTCAACACATTATTAATCTGGTCACAATTTCCATTTTAACTCAATGACACTTAAAATTATATTCCTTTACATTTAAATTATAGATAGGCTTGGATATATTTTAATCAGTAATCAATTCCCTACCCCACCTAAAAACAGATGGTCAAATGTTTCAGTTAATAGCAAGAGCATATGAAGGAAAAAAAGGCTTAGAAAGTAATACTACTAAGCAACACAAATAAAGTTTAATAAATGGGCCAGACCCTGAGCTTACCAGAGTCAGGAAAGAATACTGCTGCACTTTGGTTAAGTCAATGTTGGGGCACTATGACACGTGTTGGTATTTGCTTATTTTCAGCATATGGTGCGTAATTCTAGAAAATACTTTCAAGTGAAGAATTGAAAAATAATTTTCCACTTGTCATTTCCTTATTTTTATAAACTTTTTTGTATCAAAAATGAAAAATATTGTTGGATTGCCTGTAGAAACATACTTAATATAAAATCCTTGTAAGGGCAGGTTTAAAAATGCAGCAGTAGAGTTTTTGATTTTGGATTTTTTTATAAAATACAGCATAGCATGTTATTATATACAAATCATGTAAGCAAGGGTTGTAAAGAATCAAACAGCACCTAGTTACCTGACTAGAACCTCCTGTTCCAGCTCCAGTGTAACTACAGGGAATAACAATTAACATCTACCAGCCAGCTCAGCATTCATGTCAAACCAGCCTTTTGTTCTGTTCATTTCTACTGATGCAGGAAAATAAAGATCAACTTGTAATTAAACTAAGTTAACGTTTCTAGGTGCACTCAAAGTTTGGCCAGATTTGAGTAGGCTTGTGTAGGAAGAAATACATCCTGAACTCTCAAAAGAAGATCCTATGACTGGCATGATAAAGGTTCTCTTTGCAAAAAAAAATATTTGGAAGATGATTGTTTTAAAAGGATAAAATATTTTAAGTTTTCCATCCCTCATTCTTCAACATGACTACATTGTGTAATTGGAAGAATACCTCCACCTAAGTTGTGGAGAAGTACACCCCAAAAGATGAAATTCAGTGAAGTTATGAACCAAAATGAGCATTTTATAGAAAAAAGTGCTCAAGAGCCCTGGCACTATCACCAAGCCACCTGTACAGAGTTAACTGTACAAAAATTGTCCACAACCTGACCTCTGGCTGTGGCTTCATTCATCTTTCCTTAGTGAGAGCATGACACTCAGGAGACACACACAGATGCTTCATTTGAGAGTACATTTCCTTCTTAACCTGACAGACCTTCCCCACATTCTCCTTTGCCACAGAGCAGCCAAAATCATTACACAGCCCCACAGGTTGCCTTGCTGCAGCTTTTTCCTTTGCTGAAGGGAAGGAGCAGTTATAGCAGGAAGGGTAACACGTGCCACCACTGCACAAAAGGAAGATAAATCACACAACGGCAATTCTCTTTCAGGACAGGTCAACTTTCTGCCAGCCAGCCAAAGGAATCTCATCTTCAAGCCACCTCTAGTACAAATTGGAGTTTTCTGCTGAATCTTTCCAGGCCAACCCTCAAACTAATATTTATCTTGCAGTCCTGTCATGTAATATATCCATAGGCAGAAGAACCCTGTTTTAATCTGTTAAATTTTTTGCAGAACCAAGACTTTTTTAGCAGCCAGTGCACAACCCCAAGAAGCTCACAGCTCCACCTTCCAGAGAAGCTGGGTTCTAGTATTTGCTGGTTTGCAACACATTTGCAAAAGGTATGATGCAAAGAGCATTTAATGCAGCCTGGGTTAATGCTGCTGTGCTTTCTGCAGCATTCCTTGCACTGACAAGGAAACTATTTCAAAGTACAGACACACTATAGGTACTACTGTCTCAAATTCAGCAGGTTTTACTATTTTCTACTAATGAATTTTTCAAGGCATGCTGTCTTATATTATTAAAACAAACCCCCCAAAAATGTTGAAAAAATACACTTAAAAAGTGAAGTAAAACGTGGAGTAATTATACACTTTGTCATGATTTACCACTGGACACCTGGAGTGGAGAGAAAAAAGAGGAAAGGCAAGGGAGTTTTACCCCTGTTTTCTACATGAGCACCTCTGGCAGACAGTTCCACTTCAGTGCTGAAGAAGCTACCAGAAAACACAGCAATGAAAAAGAAAAAAGTGAATTATGGGTTTTCTGTCCCAAAATTCTTGGCCTCAGCTTGCCAATTTTAAGTTATTTATTACACTGTCATTGTGTGGAGCTTTTTTTTTTTCCTTCTTAAAACAAAGTGCTCCTGGTAGAAAAAAAAAAAAAAAAATTAAAATTTTGACATTTGAAAGTCTATTACAAATGCACATTTCAGCAGGACCAACAAACTGCATTAGGGGTTAAGATCAGCAAACAGGCTGTACTTCCTGACGGCATTTTTCATTTGCATAAATTTCTGAAAGAAAACACAATGCAAATTGCATATGTTGCAAATTTGTTTAGAATGCAAGATATTTTTCAGACCAAAGAAGTATAATGCATTCCCTCTATAGGTAAAAACAGATGTGAACAGGGGTTTAAAAGAAAATAAAACAAAAATTACACATTTGACTATCACAGATTTCCTTTCTGACCCAAGCCCTTGGTTACAGATAGCAAAATTTTCTTCCATATCTTGTCAGCATCAGTATTTCTCCCACACAGAATCACAACTCAGTCCACAAACATAATGTAACACAAAAAAAAAAGCAAGTACCTGTACCCTCTTCTTCACAATTGATAAATGCTATGTACAGAGCTCTCAGTGCTTCTTCTTAGGATGGAAAAATTGAAGTTATACATCATTCATAACTGCAACAACACATGCCTTTCAGAATATTTTCTACTTACTTTCATTACTACTCTTTATATTCTGTGCTTTCCAAAATCCTGGGACTGCTCTTATCTTAGAGATATTATTGGATCAAGTATAACACCATGCAACCATCAGTTCAATATTAAATTAAACAACAACCTGTATATTTTACACCTAAAGGTCCTTATTGCCAAACTGACCTAATAAGGACTGTGACCCAAGGAAAGCATGTGCCATCACTGAAGTTCAAAAGCAGCTAGATTTTTTCATTAAGAAGTTGTCTACAGTCCTTGGACTTAACCTGCAGAAATCTAAATCAAGGAGACCTAAAACCTATATATGGCTCTCCAGTTCTCTCCCAAAAAAACTGCACCAAGAACTTATTTTCTTCATTGCATGTAGAGACAACCAGTCTTGTCACCTGCAACAGTTCCTTTAGAAATAAATTTAAACATAGAACATAGGACTATATGGCTCTTGTAGAACTTGGACAGCATGTACCATCCAGTCATTTCTGTCTTGAAGATTCCAATTCACAGATAAGATCTGCCTCCACATTCTCTACTCTGTTTCCTAAGCAGCCTGCAGGATCCTTGTTTAATGCACTTTTGCAGTCACTGGATGAGAGCTGTGCTGCAAACAGAGCACCAACATTGAACTTTGCTCTGTCAGGGTTTGCAGTGATTTTCAGGATGGTCACTGAAGGACACAATAGAACCCAGCAGGATTTCATCCATCTCACAATGGACATTTCCACAAAGGTGACACCAAGAACCAAGGCCAGTAGTTTTTAAGCTGTGTAAAGAACACTTTCTCAGGATCAGTGCAGTGCCAGTTGCTGTATTAGGAACCTACAAATGACCTCTTTTCAATGCTTTAATTTCCCAGATGTATTCAACAGATTTGGAGTTTCAGCTGAAGTTTCATTTCTTTGTGTTCATTATATATTAAGCACATTAAGAACTGTTCTACCCAAGGAAGCACCAAAAGACTGAAACTTAAACATTGTTATGGCATTGTGTGGTCTAGTTCCAACAGCTGCTCTACCTTTTCTGTGCTCAGAAGGAGCCTGGGTGGTCTCCCCAGCACCCTCAAAATTGTCATCCTCCAAAACTGGATCAATGCATGCACTGGAATGGGATCCCCCAGTCACTCCAAGGGGACTTCACTGAACTTCACAGATCTAAGCAAACAAGCATGAACATTCTGTGGAGGTTTATAAATCATCCCCAGATTACTTAAGTCAACCATGCAGTGATTTACCTCTTGGAGCACTGTAATATATTTCTAAAAGTAGAGCAAGTTCTATCATTACTCCATTGAAGTGGCAAAACATAAGAAATTATAACATGGTAAGAGTATTGCATATGCATGAAGTGTTCCTGCTTACTAGGATAACAGTGTGTGTGATGGCTGGAATTAATTTTCCAACTAGAATACAATGTTATTAATAAAGCATGACAGAAAAAAAATCAAATATGTTGATTTAAAAATCAAGTAATGTCTTTGTGCAGCAATCAGATACAACTTCAGTAATGAGTGTGTTATTATAACCCACAAGAGATGAACAGGCACTTTCAGTATAACAGTGAAATAAACTTTTCCTGACTCAAAGCAAGCAAATCAAGTAGGATTTTCAGAAACAGCAACTTGACTCTGAGAAAGACAAATTCTCAGGGAGCCACAGCCTCACACTCAGAAGAGTCTCTGAAATTACACATTGACTGTGTAGGAAACACTAACACCTGCCTGTTTTGGTCCACATCTTGCTTTCCTGAAGAGAAACACTCAAGATTTCACACCAAAATGGGAACAAAAGGGTTTTTGCTCATTCACTCAATTACAAAGACCATGTTTTCTCCTTAGCTGGTCTGTGCATGGGCTACCAAGTACCATTTACTGACCCATTTACCCCCAGTACAAAGGCTGTCTCTGCCAGTGCTGCAGGGGGGTGGGACAGGGAGGATGAAGGCAAGGGAAAGGTGTAGCATCATCTAGGACAGCATTCCCACCACCAGAGCAGGTGATGGCTTCTCACGGGAGCAGCACACACAAGGAGGCGTGGATGGCATCCATTGGTTTCAATTCCCAAAGGCTGGAACAGGAAAGAAGGCCAGCTCCTGAAGAATAAGGTTTGACAGAGGTGAAAACCCACTGGAGAATCAGTCACAGAATCCCTCTGTATAGACTGTCTATGGATTTTTCTGAACACCACAAGGAAATGCAGACAAACAAGTGATTTTGTTCCTGCTATCCAAGCCTTCCTTTCCTCCCACATTCTGCTTGTCCTGCATTTCAGCAACCAGGCCAGACAACTCTTTATGAAGCAAGTATCCACTCCAGCCCCAAGCATCTGTTCCACACATCCCTGCTTAGGTAGAGTTCCCAGCTCTTGCTGCTTTTCCTCCTCCTCTTCCTGTGCCCACTCTCACATCCACAGCCAACCTCTCACTTCCCCCTCTTTGAGCACAGCTCGGTTCATCTGCCTGTTTGGCTCCTGCAGAAACTGCCACTCACACACTCCCAGCTCCCCAAAGGTACAGAGAGACACCAGGAAACAGCTTGAAATAGAGCAAAGCAAAAGGTTTTGGTCTTGTCCTGAAGCATTTGAAGTCTGCAGTGCTGCAATTGTTTTAAAGCATCTTAAAATGTATTCCTAGCAAAGCCATGCATGACTAAATTTCCTGACAGTAGCTTTTAGGTTTTAACTCCCAGTAGGTGTCCACAACAGTGTGCACGTGTCCAGTAGTTTAACAGTTGGTACCGTGACCTCCCAGTTATCCAAATGTCTACTAAGGCATTAACCTGAGCCTGAGATGCAAATGAACAAGGTGAGGACAGAGAGGAATCTTTCAGATCAGTCTGAAAATTGTTTCCAAAATAACCTTCGACACAGTATGCTCCAAAAGGTGCTGTGGACTAAAGCAATCCTTACTAAACAATGCAGATAAAATCATTTACTGTGTGACTGCTATCAGAAACCACTGTGCACTTCAGAGTGGGCAGACATCTGCTACATCTGTTTCAATGAAAACCCCCCCGGGGATATTCTGCAGTTTGGCACCGCAGTTGAATGTTATAATGTCAAATATGAAGCACATAACACAGCAGGGTGTCCAAGAGCAGGGAAAGGCAATCCAAAGGACTGCCCTAGTTTCTGTTAAAAATAGGTCAAAGAGCCGGTGTAATCAAAGTCTGGCAGTGCATGCTAATTACGGACAGCGTGTCTTACACTTGCATTGACTGCAAGCAACTCACACACCATCTTATTAGCTAAACACACACAAATGCTTTTTAGATATCTAATATTTGAAACAAAAATTTACGTTTCCTATCCCTGCAAGAAATTGGTTTTACTCTGGATGACCTGTCAGATTAATTTTCGGTTAAATCAATAACCAATGGAGGTATACTTTCCAGGTAATGATTTAAAATTCATTAATACATATTTGCTGAACTAATAAACAAATATTTTACACTATGAATATCAAATAGCTTGTAGATGTTAATTATACAACATGAAATTGCTGCACAAGTGCATGAAAAAACACCTGTGATAGCAATGGCAGACAGGAAATGGAAACAGACCAGAGAAATTTGACACATTTTTACAGGTAAAATGTGACTTTAAGATAAAAATTAGTCTCCATATCTAAAAATTAATACACATCCTCAACAGCATTGTACTTAAGGCTGATCAGAATATTCCCTTTAGTCCGATCAGAAAGTAGCACAGGAGGAAAAGGACAATGTTATTGTGTCACTGAGACAGACCATCAATATTTTAGCTTCAGTCACAAATTGCTCTATACATCCATCCTTTGGGAGTTGAAAATGCTACCAGAGAAGGGAAAAGGCTAAGCAATTCATTTTGCAGTTTATATTTAAAACAATACATGAATTCAAGTGTTAACAAAGACTTCTTCAGAGGTCCCAAACAACCTCACAGAATCCTCCTAAATGAACACTGCAATGAAATAAAGAAAAATCTTTTCTCTGCAGGAGATGTGATATAACAATGATTTCAGTTAGATGCATCCATAACTCACATGTTGCAAAATTATTGACTTGGCTGTATCACCTCTCCTCTTCAATCTGTTCACCCTACCAGAAAAACCTGAAATAGCAACAAGATTGTGGATTTCTGCAGCCTAAGAATTGCAAACAAATGTTCTAAGATAATTATTTTTCTTGACGAATTTCTTGAGTTCCAAAAGGTGGGATAAGAAAACAGAGAAGTTTTTTCTAAATCTCTGTGGAATAAGCATAATTTTAGCCAAACAGCAAATGTGTTTCAAAAGTTTATTTAGTTGTGAACAAAGGAAAGGTTTCCTCTTCCTGCTCTAATGCAAATGTTTTGGATACAGCCGATATGTAGAACTTGCTAATAACAATTTGCTATTCACACAGTATAGTGACTTTAAAAACCAGAAAATGCACTTGTCCCTTCAAATGAACAGATTTCCCAATTATAGCGGAGGCCACACTCAGCAATACAATAAAATTTTCTGGTTTTCTTAGTTTCAACTTAGGAACGAATAAAAGAATCTCATTTACTTATAATCTTTACAAGAGTAATTTTTTTTTATGACTGGGTAATTCTGTCCTTTAATTTGAAAGAAACTCCTTTCTCAGCAAAGGTCTCATGGTGAAGAGTGCTGCTGATTGTGTTTTGCAATCAGCAATGGAGAGAGAGTTGGCTGAAGCACTGTTTGCCCAAGAACACACAACTGAGCACTACTTGTCAAGAAATTATTGTGTTAATTTAGGACATTTAAATTGGATATGCTAGAATTAATGGCCGTGTTTCTCAAAGTTCATTTTTCCTATGGTATTACATACTCACAAGATATATTCAACAATACTACTGTAGGAAGTTATCCAGGCATGGGGCACAAAGGCCCTGTGAGCATTTGGCCCAATAAGGTTATAGGAAATTCAGGCACCTTCAGTTTCACTGGCACTAAACACTTTTGTGCTAATTTCATCTTGTACAATACAGCAAGACATTAGAATTCTTTTGACCCAAGAATTATTTCTTCCAAGTCAGGTTCTTCTGACAAACACATCAGTTCTGAAAATCCATTCGTGCCTCCAGCAGGGTTTTGCTGGCAGCATGTTCATATGCATGGGGAAAGAAGACTCTTATTTTAATAAGTGGATGTCTATCAATGGATTAGGCACATCAAGAAAATTTAGTAATGTGCCTGCAAGAAAGCTATCAATTTAGCAAATAATATCAGAATTCTGCAAAGTAATCAGAGAACAGTTGAACTCAAGAAAATCTATTTAGACCTAGTTATCTCCTTTTCTTCTAAGACCCACATTATTAATTGAATATTAAATGACATCATTTCCAGCTTGTTTATTAAGTCTGGACAATCCAAAGGAAAGGGTGAAAGGGTCTTCGCAGGCAGTGAAGACATAACACAAAGGTGTGGCACAGAGGCTGTGCTTAGCAGCATTTCCTGCACCAGACAGTAGGACATGGAAGTTATCTGAGTGTTGATAAAGTTACAGGGGCACTGATGGAAACACTCTGCATTTAAGAAGCAGTGACAAATATTTCTATGAGATGGTCAATTCTGTGGCATAAGTTATGGCAGCCTCCTCAATTTTCTCATGACAGCATCGATCCTGGGAGGCAGGATCAGTCAGAGATTGATCAGTGGAGCATTACAGTTACACACCAATCCATCATTCACTAGAGGTTATCAATGCTGTGGCTGCTACTCTGTTGAAAGCAGCAACCCACACAGTAACTACTACAAACTCTCTGGTTCCAAGAGTGCCAACATGGACAAATTTGACTGTAACAATTCATTAATGAACAGTGCTGAAGTTGCTGTAATTCAAAAATCAGCACCTTTCCTAATCTCTCATCTCTGTGCTTTCAAGGCACGATGTCCTTTATCATTATTTATTGTACATTGTAAAAAAGAGGGAGGAGAAAATCCCATTATAGTCAGATCTCGGCAGTACTCTTCAAGTAGAGGATTCTTCCATGAACAATATATTATGAACAGTTTGGAGTCAATCGAGGCACTGTATCTGTACACTTACAAGCTCAGAAAGTGCAGTCACTCAGCATTTCTCTTTCTCTTGACCTTAGCCACAGATTGATGAATTCTCTGCAAGCACAGCCCAGCTCATATCACAAAACCTCACTATAAGAGATAAAAGACTCTCAGTCTCACACCTGACCAGTCCATTGTAGCTGAATGCTGCATAGAAAAATGCATTGTATAAACAAACCAGCCCAGCTTTTTACTTTAAGAGATAACTAGACCCTGGGAAAACGACCATCAGACACTGCTGACCACAAATACTAAACAAGAACCCCACAACATCCCTCACCTTTTTTAAAATTTATTTATTTCTATAACCCAGAAATTGCCACAAATGTTTTCCTTCTTAAAAAAACCTGGAAACAAAACTTGTGTCCCATAGCTAATATTATGGGAAACTCCTCTCCCCTTTGATGTTGGTTAATGCTAAATGAAGTTTCATGCATACACGATGAGCAGGCACAGAATCTCTTATGTGAAAGCTTCTGACCAAAGGAGATTTTTCTGTACAAATCTCCCAAAAGAAATAGTCATAGGCAATCATATTACATATGTGCTTGTCCAGTTATCTGTTTTCCCAGCAGCTTTTCAACACACTGACCAATTTGAGCTCTATTTGCACTTGGAGAGTATTAAAATTCTACAAGTTTCCCAGAAATTGGAAGCTATGCAAAGGAGATGAGGAGAGAGACAGATGCATAATTTTATTTCCAGGAATTTAACCCATTTTCCTACCGAAACCTCTTCCCTATATAAGCACCTGTAGAGCCCATGTCCCAAAATCCAGAAGCAGTCACCAAAAGCCAAGCTCTGGGCAGCCAGGAAATGCTGATCAAGTCCAGGAGCAATCCTCAGCAGTTCTCAGAACCATCCCTGGTCACCACTGCCTCACTAATCCCCTCCTCACCCTTCATGCCCCTGGGGTTCTCTCCTGCACTGCTCAGACACCTTAGGAACACACCTCCCACAGACTCATCTCTGCTTACTGACACCCACCAATGTGTGCCTCTCTTGAAACAACATTTTCCTTCAAGAGTCTGAAAAGAACAAGCAGGTACAAGTTATTAATTATGCAATTTTCTAAATCTTGTGTATTTTAATTGAGATACAAAAATCAAAACCCACAAACTCATCTCTAAATGGCATCAATATTTATCTACATTAGACAGCAGAAAGATGTTGAACCTGGTGCTTAACTGCACCTTCAGAACCCCCTAAATGTACCAAACCTCCCTTGTTTCAATGCATTGCTTATTTGTGCCCTGCTTTATCAATTTTTGAGACCTCTTAGGACAAAGTTTTTGCTTTGGTTCCATTATGAGAGCAATGTTCCCTCACAGTGTCCAATGCAGAGTAATGCTTCTGTACTATAATGTCTATCAAAATTCAGGCTCACTTTTCAAACAGGACTGGGAAAAAATCAGCAGCAAGAGTAGAGCCTTAAGACAATACCTGAAGTGGCACACAAAATAGTGAAATTCTGATAATGTAAGTCTTAAAATAAAAATCTGATGTCTCATAACTAAATCATGAGACCTCATCAGCTCACTACAACAGTCTCAGTGCTTCCTCTAAAAGCCAGGCTGTCTCCAGGGAGCCATCTTGCTAATATTTCTCAGTAGAACGTAGTCGGAGCACAATTGCCACTAATTTTACTTACCTCATTTACTTGGTATCTCAGATTTTTATAATGGCTGGCACTTCTGATGCATTTTAATACGGTTTAAAAAGGAATCAGGCTGAATAAAGAGAAGAAACTGCTATTGTCTCCTTTGCCTGTGTAGCTGAAGTCTAATTGCAAGCTCATTTTCCTGGCAGAGCTACCAGTTTTTCACACAGGTCTCATTCCTGAAGATGTGCAGGGCAGTTCAGTACAAGGATTTAACTGATACCAGAGCACAATGTACTCTAGCAATTGTTCAAAAGCACAGCCAGACCCTGGGCAGCCTGTGGGGAGATCATGACTGGGGACAGGAGGGATGGAAAAATCCCTCACCACCAAGAGCAAGGATTTGGGTCTGTAATTAGGAGGGAGGTAGGAGCAGGAAAGAACAGGACCCAGTTTCCTGGGGATGCCTGAGAGGAGGCTGCACAGCAGGGCAGCTGCAGCTGGAGAGAACAAGCAGGGCAGAAATCCCAGTCCAGAGTTCAGGACATGTCAGAGAGGAGCACAAAAGGCCCTTATGGGGGGTATTTGTGCCAGATGGACACTGGTTCCTTCCCCTCTGCCCTGGATGCTCCTGCTCCAGCAGCAATGGCTGTGACCTCTGCAGGCTGTTCACTGTGCACACAGAGCCACAGGATTCAAAATTAGAAAATGAATATTTAATCAATTAATATCAGGCAAGTGTGACAGACTGAGATAAGCCAGTCTTTTCCACAGTGGGAAATCACTAACGTTTCATTAAACAGAGAATATTTCTATTAGGACCTCGTGTAAAACACAAGTAATAAAACAAAAGGAAAAATAAGCCCATTTTCACAAACTCTTCTACAGAATTTTTTTCGTGTATAACACAACAGCATCAAGGCTTTGGTTGCTATCTAAGAAATAAAAATGTAAATTGTTTTAGTTTCAGACTCACTGAAAAGGAGATTGCCCCACACTCCTTACGTGTTTTTTAAAACACCCCAAATTCAGATAATTGTCTGAATCTCACCCCCCTGGGATGCTCTTCTGTCAAAGAGCAGCAGTAGGCATGTTAATACTTGGCAGCTCATCACTCAGAAACTGCTCTGTACCTGTTCAAAGCAGCAGCATGTTCCTTCCACAAGCAAAACTGGCTGCTCCTGCCCATTTTTGGCAGCCCAGCTCCCAACCAGGAATGTCTGGTCAAGGCATCTGCAGTACCCAAAGAGGGCACCTCTACCACAACCCTTTCCACCAGCTAGGTTTTCCAGCAGCCCCTCCCCAGGCACCTCATCCATCCTGGGAAGGGATGTGTGAGCACATTGTGTTCTCAATCCTCAGGCATGGCCCCCATTTTGCAATCTGGGAACTTTTCTCTCCACTCACGGAGGGGGGAAAAACAAAAAATAGAAATTAAAAAAACCCAATTAATAATGTAAAAAAAAGGTAGGCCCCTCTCTTTTCACCATATGCACACACTACAGGCACAATTACTGAACCAGCAGTAGCACGGGTATGATTTTCACTGTAAGGAAGGCAAAAATGAATCCACTCTGTTTTGTCACACCAGCTTCCACAAAGCTCTCAGTGAGGTTAAATTACAGGCTACAGACACAGGTATGGGTGGCCCATCAGGACCATGCTTTTAAGAGTTGTCCTAAAGGATACAGAACCTTGTGCAGCAGCTACTGGGGAGTGCTTTTCCCTCAAGTGCTCAGCGCTTTTAGCTTTTCAGAGATGATAATTGGCTTCAGTCCCCAGAGTGGATTTATGAATGCTTATTTCCAGGGATCATTTTTTATCTGTGACAGTAATTGCTGGCCATCCCTGTGTGCAGTTTTCACCTTACACAGTGTTAGAAAGACCATGTGCTGCTGTTAGAGTGCACAAGGCACTGATTTCCCAGACCACCACCTGTCCACATCCAAACCCCACATCCTCAAAACTTCTTGCTGATCATGAGCTCACACAGACCACCAGCCACCTGTGAGTGTATTTAATTTACAGCAGAGATGCATTCTTCCTAAGAAAAATATCTGAATACTCCCTTCCAAGCATTAGTTGAAAGTAGTTAGATTCAATAGCAGAAACAGCAACTTTGGGGATAGTGAATGGGCACTCTGCCAGGATTTTCCTGTCTTGTCATCCTCCAATCATACTCAGAACAGTACAAGGTTTGTCAANGCTCTCAGTGCAACAAGGCTGTCATATTTCAGCTCCTTAGCAGTGTCCTTTCTGGGATTCCTTGGTTTAAAAGTTAAGGCACAGTGGGAGGTAAGGCAAAATATTCATTTTTCTTTTTTCGTCCTCAGGAAAAACAAATTCCCACCGATATCTTTTCCATTGGCGTGTACCTTTTCTTCTAAGAAACAAAAATACACTGCCTTATTTAAAAAAAAAAAAACATAGCAACCAAGCCAACTGTCCTCTAATGCTTTACAAATACTCTAAAATCCCTCACAGAAGCAGACTTTGGTTTTAAATGGGAATTTGCAACCTGTGTCTGGATTCTGCCAAAACATGCAACTTCTACCCTTTGGTTCATGTACAAGGATAAGCCATTTGTTTGGGAATGAGAATCTTCTCAGTCTGTAATTAGGAAAATGTCTATTTTAGAGCAGGATAGCTGCCCTGCAGGTTATGCATGGAAATTCCTCTACTGCACAGCTGGTAGCCAAGGAGGCTTCTTTTAATAAAATCTAAATTTGCTTTTAGCCTTCCTGTAAATGTGGTATTTACCTTATGTTAACAATCTTTCTGTGATGATAATAAATGCACTGCAGACAGAAGAGAAATACAATTCCATGCAGTAGAGTATCTGTGTGGCAAAACAATAGCACTACATTCTTCAGTGCAGAAGCATCTGCCAGGTCTGATAAGCAACTCCAAGAAAAGCCTTTTTTAATGTATAAATCATGATCCATGTATAACACACAGAAGAAAATTTGAATTGTCTGGACAAAAACCTGAGCAATGCAGTGCTCTGGAATGACATCCTTGGATTTCACTTACTTATCAGCCTTGCAGTGGGAATAGTATCACCTCCAAATTAAGTCTTTTTACTCCAAAAGAAATCCCATTATCAAATAGGGGAAAAGTGCTTAAATCTGAGGCTGTGCACAGCCTTTTGCTTTCAGAAAACAAGTTCCTATTTTCTAACAGTTTATTTGAATAAAAATATTTTCCATGCAAGAAATTATCATACACTGTATCTCAATATGAACATTAAAACAAATAACCTAGAGTCCACCATACTACACTTCAATTAGTAGCACTAAAATGAAGCTGGAAGAAATCACCCTGACTGCACTAAAAATTATGATTAAATCCTCTGAATTGAACTATGCAGAGTTTATATCTATGACAGAAAAATATACCATAATACTACTCTCAAAATCAGGGCAAGAAACTGTGCTTTGTTGGCAAAATACAATATTAGCCCTGTGCCAAGCCACATCAAGTTGAGGTGTTTTGAAGTTTATTCAACAAGAGATCTTTCTGATGCAGGCTTGGTTTTCTCCCACATTACTTTTAATTGTGAAGAGCTGGTTCTGGTTCTCCCAAAGGAAGAGCTACAGACAGCTCACAAACTCTATGCAATCTTTAGATATATTATGTGAATTATATGTCCCTCTCTACTTGGACCCTTCTTGCCCACCACAGTAAGAAAGAGCAGAGGAGGTAACAATTCCTCCAGTAAATCACCAAAGTGCTGTGCCCCAGGACCCAGGTTTGTCTCTTCAGCCCTGGTAGGAGCAGCTTCACACACTATCCAAAAAGTTATTACCAGCAGGCACAAAAGATATTCTGAATTTTGCGAGCATAAAACTTCTCATGATGAACCTTAGCATTTGTCCTTTTGGGGGTTGGTAACACTAACCCTACCACTGAAACCTCTGAGCACCTCAGAAGGGTCATCACCATAAGCATCCTACAGGTACATTATACACTCACAGCAAGTACATAAACAAGCAGAAAATCAGCCAAAGGGCTCTGTTCTTTTACATAATTTGCCAGTACCTGTAAATTGTGTGCTTGCAAGTTGTAGAAATATCAAAATTCTCTTTCCATGGTAGATGATGCTGAATATTTCATTCCAGTCTTTCAATCCAGAATATACTGAATTTAGAAATATAGTAGCAAGGCAAACATCCCTTTCAGCTAAACATATTTCAAGTATATGGGCAGTTTATAGTTTTAAAAATATTTTTATGGGAATACAGCATTACAAATATCTTAACCTATTATGTCAAACTCTTGTGACTGCACTTTTACAGAAAACATGAAGCTGGAGGCACTTCCTTTAATATATGAAAGAATGCACTGATTCCCTCAAGTTAGCTGCTGCAAAATCAGTTGCCCTGTGCAAAATTAAAAACCAGAAGGATTAAAGGGTTCAAATTAAAACATTCAAGTCGATGATAAGTGATGACCATATCATTCCCTCTGGTATTGATTTTGGAAGGCCAACAAGTGCCTTCCAAAAGTAGGAAGCCCCTGCTTCAGTATTTATGATCCAGTCACAGGAGACTGGTGCTTTTCCAACCGTTTTTGTTCAATTCCCTGCTGCCGCTGCCACTGCCAAAACACGGCCACGGAGATGGCACCACTCCATATCTGCCTCCCCATCAGGGGACAATGCAGCAACGTGCAAACCTCACCTCAACCACAGGGGCTGACCACCCTTATTGTATTGCTGGAAAAATGGAAACAGTGTTTTGAAAATACTCAACTGAAAAAAGAAAAACCCAAACAAAATTGATTTTTTTTTCTCCTTTTCACACCATCTATGTTTCTAAGAAATCCAATCTACAATTCTCCATCTCAAATATTGTTGGTTTTGTGTGGTAATGATTCCTTCCTTAATTTTGCTCAAAAGAACACCTGTGAAGGAAGGGAACTCTGGTGGTGTGTCTGAAGGTCTGGCAACAGTCTGGAAGACCCAGCAGGTTCCTGAGAATTGGTAGGACCCAGTTTTGCAAACCATGGGAACATGAGGAGTTACATCAGTACTAAAAGGTCAGGCAGTGGCCTCATTCAGTTAAAATTGAAATCTCCTCCCACTCCATCACATCACCTGGAGAAGGCTTTTTGCAAAGCAGGGAGCAGAGGTAATCACAGATAATGAGTTTCACCACAGGCTAAGGGCTCCCTCACTGCTGCTCTGGGTCACTGGCAATGCACAGGACTAACACAGGTGAGATGGTTAAATCATCAAGCACCAACTTACATAACTTTAAAAAAAAAGCAGCTGGAAATCTTTGTTTCACTTCAAATCTGCTCCTGTTTTGCCTTGATACCTATTTTTACAGCTTAAAAGTCCAGGAAGAGATGTTTAGGACATAGAAGATGAACTTTAAATAAACCCAGGAGATTTGCCTTTTGCTTATACACCCCATGATTTCACAGCACAAAAGGAGAGATGCAGGAGGCTCCCATGCAGGGTGAGAGTACCTCCTCTGTCCTGCCAAACTACTTAGCCCAGCAGTAATTATAAAAGAAGACTTAAAGATTTTAAAGACCTCATTTCCACAAAACCCAAATGTTCCTTTTCTAAACACCACCAACTTTAAGCCTTAAACAGTGGGTATGTTTTAGGAGATAAATTCTGTAATTACCAAGAAAAATTGCCAGCAATTTCAAGGGGGTTAGGGGAGAGGTGGTTTGACCAGGAAATCACCTTTCAAATCTGTCAGGCTGAATTGGGAAATGAGATTGTCTCCTATAGGAAAAAAAGCTTAATGAAAAATGTATTTTAAAAGTTACAACCATTCATGTTCGATTAAGAAAATACTTTTCTCAACTGAAAGAGTAACTCAGTCATATTTGAATATCCTGGATTTCTCTTTTCCTTTTGTCTTGCTTTGTTACATTTGTAATGCCAGAAAAGTAGCTTTTAACTAAGCAACAGCTGGAGTCAGACTCTGGGAATTATTGTGTTTTCATCTATGCTTGGTCTGACTCCTAACAAGACCACTTCCTCTGAAAGGAATCAAAGTGTTTTGCATCACAGGGTCACAAGCTATGACATATGTAAGTGCTCTGCAGGAATTCAGCAAAAGCATTTGCACATAGAAAGGACTGGAAAAAAATTGCTTCCATTAAGTCTTACTCATTGACTCTTTCAAATTCCTGCAAACAAGTTCCACATTCTGCTTCTTGTTTTGTTTGTGGACTGTAACATTGGCCTTTGCATTCAGCTTGTGTTATGAAATTCAGCTGCACCCAGAGCAGGGCAGCCAACTCTGAGGACCCAACAAAACAAGAGATGCAAGTCCAAACTGTCTCCCCTCCTTCAGTGTGCTACTGCAGCAATATGATACCACTGATTCAGATGAGAGAAACTGAAGATTCAAGCTTTGTGTTTCATTTTAGAGAACAAGCACATGCACAAAAAAACCCCAAAGAGGCATAGGAGAGTCCAGAAGTTTTAAAAGCTCTAGTCTGTTAGAGAAATCTTTAGCAATCTGACCTTGCAAATGAACATGGGCTACTTAAATACAGACAACTAAAAAAGTTGTTTCTATATCCAAAGATGACAGCACTTAAATTTTAATCTTTTAAAAACACCTGACCATTCACGTGGAACATGAGCATTCCCTTCAATTAATTTCATTAGACAAAGGACTGCAGAAGAGGTTCAAGGGCTTTTAGCAAATCTCCCTCTACCTGTTCTGTTCCTCCAGGCAGGCTCTTCATACCAGGTGTATTTTTGGTTAACCTGGTGACTGAACTGCAGCAGAACACACAATGCAATATCCCCTGAAGTCTGGCAGGCTGGTCCATATTCTACCACCACTACCACCCTCCAGGCTTCTGGCTCCAGCTCTGGCTTTCCCATTCCTTGCCCTGCCTGAGGACTTGTGAAAAGCTTCACTTTCCCAACTGCTCCTGTGAAGAAGCAAATTCCTCCCAGAAAGCTCCACCTGATCAACCATCAGGAATACGAATTTTTAAAGTCATAAAAACACAAATACTGTCTATCATAACAAAGGGGGTTTACAAGTCTCCTCCTGAACACACAGATTTAACTTTCTAGGCACAATCCCTGTAAAGAGGGAGACACGTAAAGCCATGGGCACACTGAGCACAGTGGTGAGCTCCCCATCCCCACTGTGTGCCACGGGCACTTTACAGAGCAAGAGGTGTTTGTTCCATAGAACAGTGCCCATTTGCATCCATATTTTGCTTTTATAACCTGCACTGAGGCACCTCAGCAGTGGATGGCCAGGAGCTCCTCTGTTCTGTGTTTTACCCCTCACCCTCTCTGCCATCACCACAGTAAGATTATGAAATGATAGGTGATATCAGAAAATGACCAAAGAGTGACCTCTAACACCTTGTTTGGCTTTCATGCTTAGTTACTACATAAAGATTTATACCTGATAGGGGTTGACAGCTCAATTCAGCTTACATTTACTACACTCTAAGCCAAGAGCAGCAGCAGAATATAGGTTGAAAAATCAGCAACAGTCTATAATCCCCATTTCTCCCTGCTACAAAGGTGACTTTTTTTTTTTTTTTTTTTTTTTTTGGTTACAAGAGTTCTTAAAATTGCATATTTTGACTAAACATAAAGACATAAAGCAAAAAACATCTCAGGCTTCTCTAAGAGTTGGTATAAAGAACAAAGTGCTCTTCACTGTCAACTTGAAAGCAGCCACCTCCCTGAGCTCCAAGGTGCGCCTTGACACAGGAAAGGTGTGAGGACCTTTTGTATGGAGCATGGCCAAGCACAAAGGAGCTGCAGCAGACTGAAGTGGCACAGATTTCAAAAGCTGAGAACCACATCTCTCTGGGAGTTTTCCACTAAAGGGCTGCTCACTTTCACAAGGCATCATTTTTTAAAATAACTGCCCTCTTGAAAGCCTTGCTCAAGATTAAAATTACCAGCAAGGAAATTATTTTACTTATCACCAATTTATACATTATTGATTTATCTTCTTTTTTTTTTTTTTTGTCATCTCTAGGCTATTCCTTTAGCTCAGAAAATATTACAGGCCTAATCAACCCTTCTGTAGAACAAGATTCAGGTAACTGTCAGACCAGTTGGTTTGTTGGGTGCAGTATTTTATTAAATTAATGCTATGAGAACACTCCATAAGCAAAAGACCATTGAGGAAGTGTGAGCATTAAAAGAAGATCAGTATAAACACCTTAATTTTATAGAAAACCCAAGTGCACAAAATGGAACCCTGTTTGTAAGTTCAACACCAAAAGCCACATTACTCAGATGTTATTTACAAGGCAATATGACCCTCACTAAAGCTGGGGAATTCAAAATTCAGAGAAACTTGTATCATCTTTATCCTACCTGCTGGTGTGTGCTCAGCACACTGGGGCACCATGTAACAAAAGGCAGCTGATTACAAACAAATGCCAATTACACTGCATATTTACCACGATGCCAACAAGACTAAACAGAGCTGTTGGCAGCAGCAGCAGAGAACTATTCTTCTAGGCAGAAAACAAACAAGAAAAAAAACCCCAAAAATTAAGTAACAATTCAGCAAGGTGACTGAATTTAGCTCCTTGAGGCAGCAAAGAAGATCAGGTTTGTCTCCATGGGTACAAGGACCAAGGGGTCCTGCCAAGGTGACTGCCCTGCTGAGATCAGGCTCTGGAGCAACAGATAGCACTTTTCAGATGGTGGCTGCAGAGTATTACCAACAATCAAAAGCTCCAGAGTCAGGGCTGTAGGGGACACAAGCTCTGAAATAAGCTCCCCCAGGAGTGATCTGTGCAGAGCCAGCAGGCAGGTCTGTCACACATCCATGCCTGTAGCTGGCCCTGTGAGCTCCCCCAGGCACTCATTCCCCAGGCAGCCAGCTCTGACACTCTGCCAGTGTCACACATGCTGGCTCTTCACTTTTACCACTGAAGCTACACTTAGGTCTGGTGCCAACATTTTTATTGTATAAAAAGAAGCAACAGAAAGGAAGTTAAGATTATCACCACCATACATCTGAGACGAGATTGAACAGAATTTAAGTCAAAGAAAGGAATAGCATTGTCACAGCCTTAGGGCTTTCCTCTGCTGACTTCCAAAGGCTGGAGATACACACTGCTGAGATGCTGAGCTTCTCCAGATATTGCAAAAATCCCTCCTAATGGGAGAAGCCTACTCAGGGAGGTCAACATCCCTTGAGTCTCTGGCCTTGTCCCCATCTCTGAAGTTTTAAAATCCCATCTGGCCCCCTAAAGAGGTGAAGAGCCTCACTCTTGCTTTGCTGCACGGTATTTCTGGAGATTTCCACCCTCCGTCTCCCCAGAAAAAAGTCACTGACTGGCACAGCAAGAGCTGGATCTAGCAGTGATTCCCAAAAACACTCTTCTCACTGCTTTTTCCAGGGGAGCCAAGACATGCATTACAAGTGACTTCCAGTTCCCACTGTACCCATAAGATACTCTATAATTTAGGGCACTTCATTAAACAAAACCCTGGGGATGACAAGCTCAAAGCGAGATTCTGAACTTTAAAACACAGGTTCATCTGGGTTTGCACTCACTTCTTCTTCTTCGTATTGTTAAAGCACAGGGTAACGTGGGAGGGAAAGTTGTGAAAACGTTAAGGGGAACGCAGAGGAAAAGGCACAGCTGACAGTAAAATGACAGAGCTTAATTCTGCCAGATTGTCTGTAGGTGCAAAAGATTTTGTTCAGCTCCAGGGGAGCCTGGGTTTTTGAATTGTTTTTATTAACTCCTTCCTCAGCCTATCAGGGCAGAAAAGCATTTGGAGCCCAAATGACTAATTTATTTATTTTTTTATTACCAAAGCAAATGAATCAGACTTCCAAAAATGCAGGATGATGGATTCTGCAGACACGAAAATGAATTTTTCCCGCTGTTATTGGTCATCTCTGCCAAGTTACAATTCATTGCAGATTTTTTGCATCTGCCTTTTAAATCCTCAAACGTAAGGGTTCACATTGCAAAGTGATATACCTCAGGGCTGCAGGGTGGGACAAAGAGCTACAGCCAATATGCTGTGATGCACAGAGTGCAGGTCTCTCTGTTAGCAGCACAATCTTCCGTGCAATCTCCCTGTTCCTCTCTGCAGCAGGGCAGGCGCCAGTCTCCCAGCCAGCAGCTGAGTTCTTCATTTCACCTATATTTTCTCAACTACTCGCTAAAGCAGTGAACCAGATGAAGCCGGTTTGTGCTGCCTATGACAGGATATTAGCTATTGAGAGGCTGCATACATTAACTGCCAGAACAGATGAGTGCTTCAACACTTACAAATCACGGGGGGGGAAAGAATGGAGCAAGAAGAGATCCTTCACGTGCTCCTTGCTTAGATATGCTGATATCTTATCAGCTCACCACAGACAAGCCCGATGTGAAGGTGAGCAGAATTCAGGTACACAAAAACCCCAAGCTGTCTGCATGTACAGCAGGGGTGCAAACCAGAGCACTCTGAGGTGTTTAGATCCAGCACTACAGAAATTCCAGCTGTCAAAAACCTCAATCATACATGGAAATTGAAATTCAACCCTCTAGTGAAAAAACATTGGAGGGTCAGGGCAGGCACGACTTCCTTGATTCAGTGCAGGCAGAGAACTTGCCTTGTTACTCACATTCCTTAATGGCAATCTATTACTGGGGAAATTACATGAATTCTGTTTAATCCTCCTCTTGCTGTATGCTACTGCTTGCTCAAACAGGAATTTCCATTTGTTTCAGCTCTTCACAAGGTTATTCAAGGGACAGCACAAAATTTTAAAGGAAGGCTAAGAGATCATTCTTCCAGAAGCTCCTCTATAGTAGGAGAAAATAAAATATCTGTTGCCTTTATGGACTAGATAAAGGCTGAGATTTCCCATATACATGTAATGTTTGTTTAAATGAGTACAGTAACTTTACATTTGCGGAAACACATTTATTTCTGTATATAAACAGAATGATGAAAGATTAAGGACAGCTGTGCATCTGTTTATCCCTAACATATACACCATTATCTGATTTGAGGCTAACAGACATTTTAACCTCTCCTTCAGCACCTGATCTATCATTTCTTTCATACTTAAATCCCTTCCTGTGGCTGCTCACAGACTGTACAGCTGGCTTGGGGCAGTGGTGGGGAATGGGGCTGTTCACATCACACACAGGCAGCTGGGGGGAGGAAGAGGGGAAGCTGTTCTTTACTCACTATCACTTACTCTGTACCAGTTTGATTCTTTCACTTCATAAAGAGTCCCTGCTTCAAGTGTTGAAGCACTTGTACACAATGCAAAAAAAAAAAAAAAAATTAAATTTTAGAATGGACAGAAATTCCTTTAAAGCCAATAGAAAGGGGAAAGACTGGGAATTTAAACTGGACATCCCACAGTGACTCAATTAATTTATTCCAAAGATGCAGCTCTCAGAGCCATCGTGTCTTCTTGCAAGCAGTCAGAACCCAGCAGTTTCCACCTGACTTCCCTCCCTAGTCCTGCTCCTGGTGTCCATGGGGCACCAGAAGAGTGGGGAGCTGTCAGACTAAACTGAGGGCACCTGGATCTGGTTCTCCAGCACAGTGACAGTGGGAGGTACAGAGAGCAGGACACAGCCAGCCCAGCACTCCAAAAGCTCATTCCATGAGGACAGGGGAGGTTTGGAAAGGTGACCATGGAGCATAATGAAACACACACAAACTCCAGAGGAGCCAGCAGCTCGGGCTACCCTGATATCACCTCCCTCAAGGGCTCATCCATGAGATGTTTGGACATTTACAGCCACGGTAGTTTAAACATCAGAATAATTCACAACTTTCTGAATCACTGCAGTCAAAAAGAGTGTTCAGTGCCAGTGGAAGGATGAATTGCTCCACTTCAATTCTTTCTAATATAAGATTTTAGCCCTCAAAAAAGAAAAGGGTTACTTTTAAGTATAAAACAGCCTAATGAAAACTGGAATAAACCATTTGCCTTCTGATAGGGTTTGTTTAGAGTTTAATGGTTTTGGACTTTATTAAAGTTTTAGCTCAAACAAAAATAAGATGACATTTTTGCAGTCAAATATTAATACAGTTCTAGTAGCCAAGTTGATGCAAAAATGTGAGTGAAATCAGCCTTTACAGGGCTAAGAATGGCAACATGTCCCTCTCACAGGGGAGTCGTAGAAATCTCTAAACAGGGAGAAGGAAGGCAATTAATTCCACATTTCCCAAAACATTTTTTGAGTGTGTTGGTTGGGCTATTAAAAACACAGTTATTTATAGAAACCTGTAAAACTTGAGTGAAAGGAGACCTTGTTAGGAGAAGTGGTATTCATTTTGGACTGGCCAAGCATAATGTGTGTGGTGCTTTTCTACCTGCAGGGCATTTCCTCAGGGCAGAGCCAACATTAGAATGCAGATTTTTGCAGTATACCATCTCCCTCTCCCATATTTCTAGAGGTTAGTCTTCCCTTGGGAGGAAAGGGATAACAAAGACCTCCAAAGAATCAAAACATGGAGGCACTGACTGGCTGCTTCCCTTTTAAAAGGGGAGATAAATACACACACACACATATACCTGATTGCATGTGTTATAAGCAATAACCTTCTTCCTTTGCTTGAAAGAACAGACCACACACATGTGAGACCCTGACTTTTTGTCTCGCTGGAGTTTTTTCTCCACTTTGTTCCATTTTTTGGTGGCTGGCATTGTTTCTGATGGCTATTTAAACTGTAACTTCATTTTTTCCCCTAACATAATTTGAAGGCAGAAAAAACCATACCAGGCTACATTTCTATAAAACATGTGCATGCTCCCAAGAGCTGTTACCTAAATTTCTAGGTCTAAACTTGCGAAATGAGTGTGCTTGTAGTTTGGGTAGCTGACACCCTTGTAAAACCCGACTCAACAGAGAAGGACCAAGCTCAAATCTCCATCTTTATTTTGTCAGCAAGACAAACCTTTCCACAAGCCATCAGGGTGAAAGAGCAGCTTGTCTCTGTAGTGCTGCCAACAAGAACAGAGGCAGGTACAACCCAAGGATGCTGGGGGACCACACTGGGAGCAGGAAAACCTGCTCCCAGCAGAGAGGGCAGGGATGGGTGCCCCAGCCCTGCACCTGCCTTGCTTTCATCCATGAGAGCATTTCTTGTTTCTCAAGGCACTGACACCTCTACACCTCTGAGAAGTCCATGCAGTTAGCAGATCTCTGGATATCAGCTTGGAGATTTATGTAAATTTTCTATCTAATCACTTCCAGTAATTATATCTATCTAATTACTCTGTTTGGGCCTATAGAAAAGCTGAGCAGCTTCCTGTATCCAAGACATTCTTAAAAACTTGGGATAAAAGTCTGATTCTTATTTGGAACCAGAAATGTGCTAAAACAGCATCAACATGACATTAGTGGAGTGTCAAACCAGGACTCCTGTCCTCCTTGACAAAAACCTTTCTTAACTCTATGTCAGTCACTGAAGTGCACAGCCTTTTCTTTTTTGTGGTTTTTGAAGCCTAATCCCACAATTTTCTGCTTCTCCTTCAACCATTTTTCTCTCCTACTCTTTCTTTACTAAGAGAATAAAGGTGCAGGTTGCTCTAATTTCTTCCTTACTTGGCCACCAATTTACACAAGGCTCATGGAAGGTTATCTTCTTGAAGTCTTTTACACACCTGCTCAGTCTGATTAAAATTAGCCAGTAAGTGAGGTAGGATGTGTGACAAGGAACTAGCAGTTGGACAGAAAAGAATCCCAAGTTATTTCTATTAAAAAAGTAAACAAAATCAGGAAAACAGTAAACTGTAATTCTCACAGATCACTTGGCTGCTTTTACTTGAATTAATTAATTCATTCTCAGTCAGATGTGTAACCTTTAGAGATGTGAACTTTTCAGGAAAGGATAAAGAACCAAAAATAACAGGGTCACAATTCCTGAACAGAAATGCAGATGCAGATCAGGATAAGTTTTTTACTGCCCAAAGCACTCCTAAAAATCCCAACTAACAACCAAGGAAGCCATACCCCAGGTGTTGGCAGGCACCACTAACAAGGCCTCCTTATGCTGTCCTGCACAATTATTGATGCCCAGAATCTTCAGTCTCAGGGAGTAAATTGCCATTGATCAATTGGCACAGAATCCCCAAATACATTTGCACTGTTACAGCCATGTAGAGTGTTACTTTTAGGCACTTGATCTCCTGGATTTTTTTTTTTTTTTCTCCTTCAGCAATTAACAATGCCAGTAATTACTACATAAAGTCATACTTCTTTAAAAGCATAATTGCAATTTCCACTCCCAGCTAACACAACGTAACAATCATTTGTGTGATGAACCTCGGCATTCAATGCTGACATTAATGAACTCAGAGCAGAAATAAAGAAAGCAAATAAAACACAGTCCAAGGAAATACTTGTACTATGGACTTAAACACCAAATCACAAAGTTATTTTCTTCTGCTGTCTGGGAACATACAATTATTTAGTATTCATATTACAGTGCAGTCCCATCTCAAGCTGATTTAAAGCCTACATTATAATTGCTAATGATTAGTCATGAAAAAGAGACTATTATATGTAAAAACCGCAATCAGTGCTAATCTATTCACCTATCCATTTTATACTGATACATTTTCTAAACAAAGCTCTGCCTGAATTGCTCATAATTAGCTTCTATTCTTACGTTTTTAATTGCTCTTCTCCCCCTCCCATTTTCAAACAGAACATTTTACATATCTTCAGACTTTTTGGGTTTTTTTTTAAAGATTTGGACTGAATTTTTATGACTGAAAACCTGACACTGTAGAAATCGGAGTTTTAAAATAACTCCTCTGTTTTCAAATAGTAAATGCCTAAGCAGTGTTTCAGGAAATAAATATTTTAAAACAAGATCAAAATTTCAGGCACAGCATCCATGTAGTCTGAGAGCATCTAAGAGAGCACTAAGGGAAAAGAGGTGGCTTAGCAACCTTTTTTTTTTTTTTTTTCTTCTTTTCCAAAGGCCAAGTGCATTCTGCCCCTCATCTGCAGGCTGTCATGAGCCTGGTAATCAAGAGACATTTGGCACTCCAGCTGGGAAAATCACTGCATTTAAGGGTCTCAGTCTGCTGAGACTGTAGTGCTGCTATGCCAGCTTTCACATACACGGTATTGAAGTTACTCCTTTTACTCCACTGCCTTTCAGACACCCACACAGCATTTGATGGAAAGCCGTGCTGGGTTTTGGCTGGGATGGAGTTAATTTTCTTCGCAGTAGCTGGAATGGGGCTGTGCTTTGGATTTGTGCTGATAACAGTATTGATGGCACAGGGATGGCTTTGACACTGCTGGGCAGAGCTTGCACAGAGCCGAGGCCTCTTCTGCTCCTCACACCACCCCAGCTGTGAGGAGACTGGGGGTGCTTCAGCAGCTGGGAGGGGACACAGCTGACCCCAAGTGATGCCATGGCCGTAATGCTCAGCACATAAAGCTGGGGGAGAAAGGAAGGAGAGAGGGGGACTCGGGGTGATTGTGTTTGCCTTCCCAAATAACCATTATGCGTGATGGAGCCCTGCTCTCTTGGAGATGGCGAACACCTGCCTGCCCACAGGATGTGGTGAATGAATTCCTTGCTTTGATTGCATGCACAGCTTTTGCTTTACCCATTAAACTGTCTTTATCTCAACCCACGAGTTCTCACTTTTACACTGCCGATTTTCTCCCCCGTGCCAGCGCGGGGGGAGCGAGCGAATGGCTGTGTAGTGCTTAGTCACTGGTGGGGGTGACCCACAACAAAAGGCAGCTGGAACAGCTCACATGTGAGAGCCAACAAAGCATCCTCTGCACTGCACAGCTCGAGTTCTCCTAGGCATTACACAGTTCTCCTACGTATTAGATGATGTGTCTTGCTCGCTTAGGAACATCCCCCTGTCAAAGTAACACTTGGAGAAAATGGAATTGAAATTGTAACTCCCACTCGGGTATTTTCTTATTTGCACTCTATGAAAATCAATCCTCCTCTTATATTCAGAATAATATTTCTGGTCCTCAGAGGGCAAGAGGGATACATCTGGCTTCAGCCGCAGACAGAAGAGAGCAGCTTGTTGCTGAGTGTTCTCTGCCAAATCTCTTCCCCACACAAAGTTATGTAAAAGCAGACAAATTTATCTTGTTTCAGTGCCTTTGACTCGTGGAAAAAAACACTGATTTTAATGAACTGTTCCTCTGCTAAAGCCCTTAAAAGTGGCATTTGCTAATGCTCGTCTTTACATAAATTTCAGCAGTTGTTGGATCAGACTCTCAATCTGCAAGAGTCCTTCACAGGCAGTTTTATGCAATTTCCAAAGTGTTGCCCTAATCAGTAGATGCTTAGATCTTCATAAATGCAAGAGAGCTCTTAGGGACTAGTGCTACAGTGACTGGAGAAACTCATTCCAAAACATTTTAATCCTTTCAGAAGCCTTGCATTTTCAAGCTCAACAAAAAAACACAGTGCATAACCTGCATGAGGCTGTATAAGGAAAAATTCAGAGCTAAAAATAACTAAATTGACTAAGTGAATAATAACTCTACTTGCCAGCACAGTTTGTGAACCAAATTCATGAATGAATTTCTAGTCAAGCCAGACAGCACCTTGAACTGTTTTAATTTGCATCTGTATTCCCAAACTTTCAACAACTTGGAAAGATTCATACATATGCATCATATACGTTCATTAGAAAGTCATGCATACAAACACATCACACTCATTCTGTTTCCAGTTACATGTCCCAGCAGAGTACCTGTGTTTTGACTTCAAGGCAGTACTGCCCAATAAATCTAGGAAAAGTCACTGGACAAAGAAAGATTTGCTGCTCTCACTGTGGATTTGGTTTAGCTCTCAACCACAACTTGCCCATATTCTCAGAACTGCTCCAGCAGATACTTGCAACACATCCAAACATCCCTGTCAGCATGAGCAGTAAAAGCACAGTGTGCTCCCTGACATGCCCTCTTTTCTTCAGGGTCACAGGACATTACCATAGATGAATTTGGAAGGAAATCAGTAACATTGCAAGGAAAGGAAGAGAAAATGAAATCTGGTCAGCAGGAATTTTCAGATTTAGCTGTTTTCTTTCAGTATCAACTGTGGGTCTGGCTGGGATGGACATAACTCTCCTCACAGCAGCTCATGTATTTGTGTATTTGTGACAACATAACACTGATATTGCACCTGTGGCTATTGCCCAGCAGCTCACACAGCAGCAGGGCTTTCTCTCCAACCTCACCCACTCTTCCCAGAGGCCAGCAAGCTGTTCCAGGGCAAGAGGATAGGGAGGCACATAGCTTGGGCAGCTGACCCAGACTGAGCAGAGATATTCCTTAGCCTGTGACATTGCACTCAGCAATAAAAATCTGAGCTGTGGGAGCACGGGGACATTTGTGGGTAAGGCACAAGTCTTCCAAAGCAGCCATTACACATCTGGGGCTCTGCTTCCCAGGAAGTGACTGGACATCTGCCTGGTGATAGAAGTGGAGAATAAATATCCTCTTTTTGCTTTGGTTTGCTATACAGCCTTTACTTTTCTCATTAGACTGCTTTTATCTTAACCCTTGAGCTTGTTCATCTTTTATCTTCCTGACCTGCTGAGGAAGTGGATCAAGAGAACAACTGAGTCTGGCAGCCAGCTGAGGTCACCACACCATCATATCTATTTTAGAGCAAAAATTGACATGGTCTGTTCAAAGTAATGTTGAGTTCTGGTGTTGCTATAAACTTGTACATTGGATTGCCTTGAGGCTCACAGTTATGCTGGCATAACAGGAGCCCCAGGACACCAACATCACACTCACACTCATGCTTTAATAAAACAGGCCAGTGTTACCTCTGCCAATTTTAAGACTTCTGATCTTTCTGTGGAAAACAAATAAGTCATATATAACAAACTGTGTATATAAAACTACTATACTGATTTGATGCAGCAGCTTCTCTATAAGGATGTAAGTGTCCTCAGAAGATTAAAACCTTAGGGGGAAAAAAAACCCCAAACAAACAAAGAAGAAACCCAAACCCTGTACACCCCATCTATGCTTCCAGCCACCTGAGCAATAAGATTCTCTCTAGCTCCAGCTGTATCACCTGGAGTGTTTTCCTTGTTCTCTCCAAGGAGAAGAAGATTGCAACTGTCTAGTGTGCCCAGACATATCACAAGCAAAATAATTATTCATTCTATTGTCTTATCCTTGTGCCAAGAACATGACCATCTCTTGTGAGGCTCGATTTGAATCAAAACTGCTGTGTTTTGAACAGAGCTGTCAATTATACTCAGGACTTACACAAGCCTTTCCCGAGACTTACAAAATAAAATCAAAATCATTTAATTATCTGCCATTCATGTGTGCTTGTTAAGTTAAAGAGAGCTAACTTTCAAATCCTTTACAAAGAAATAAAGGCATTCTTTTATCAAGTCTGACTCTAACTAAGGACATAACATCAGCTTGGAAAAGAAGATTGATAGAGTTCCTCTGACCACTTTGTACACCAGACCCCTACAAGTAAGGACTTCCACTTTGAAGGCATTGCCAGACCATGCCTGAAATTTTAACCCCAGCTGAACAGACATTGGTTCCATTGACACAACAGAACCCTCAACATTGCTGGGAACAGCCATTAGTCCTCATTTCCCACAGAGCCACACTGCAAGAAGGGAGAGTTTGGAAACCAGCTTTGAGACAGAGCTCCTCAGTGTTGTGGGATCCAGCTGGCACAGAATCTTGAGGTCCAGACCAGGCAAACAAGCTGAAGTTGCAGTTTCTTGCTTGGGAGATGAAGTGACTAAATTGCTCTAGATTTGCAAGAAATGCAGGTCTCTTCCTTATAAAAAGTCATCCCCCTTGCTGAGGCACTGCCAGTGAAGCTGTGTCTCCTCTAAAGTATCCTTACTTTCCCTCCTGCTACAAACCAGTCACCTCTCTCCCCTCTGACTGAGCTCTGCTTTGGGCCCAGCTCCACACACTTGGATTTTCTGCATTATTTTCTTCCGCTCCCAAAGTTTTTCAGCTCAAACTTCAACAACCTCTCTTCTTTCTGTGTCTTTGTGTTGTGACATGCCATTGCAGACTCCCAGCAGTCTGGTGTCCCAGCACATCCTGAGCTTTAGCTGCACACAACCCCTAACACATAAGAAAAAGCTCTGAAGACGCAGCTGGTGAGAAAGATTCTGCTACACCTAAGACTTTGTGATAGGTTTTTTCCTCAATTTTTGTATCCCAGGTACTTCTTAGTTTGGGCAGTTTACTACCATTTCTACTTTAGGGAAAGCACATTTGCTGTACTTACATGAATATAAATTGTGTGGACATCTTTACTCAATTAGATAGTAATATTTTAGTTCACTTCAGAAAAGAAAAATCAAACTGGGGCTAATCTAAGTTAGAATAAATTGCTTTTCCCTCAGACATTTTCCCCAGGCTATTAACCATTATCATTAAGAGAAATGAACTCATGCCTTATGTTGGGGATGCAAGTTGCTGATGTCAGCATTGGCTGGGATGCTGTTAGATCTACAGGCAAAATTCATGGGCATACTTCACTTCTTCCCACATGCTTTTTCATTTTCATTTCAAAAATGAGAGCTTCACTAGTCTTTTTGCTGTAGTTCAGAATCAGAGCAGGTGAGAAAACAAACTAGAAAACAATTCCTGGCTGGTATATGACAGATCAGTCAAAAACCCACAGATTTTCATCACTACAATCAAAATTAACCAAGAGAGGGTCTCAGAGTGCCTTGCCACATTATTATCTGATACAACATTTTCTGGTTGTCTGTTGAGAGGATACCCCCACTCCTGGAAGCATTCTAGATCAGAAGCTTTGAGCAACCTGGCTCAAAAAACCTGGCTCCTGGAAGCTTTGACCCGAGTGAAAGGTCATTCAACCTGCCATGGCAGGGAGGTTGAATTCAATGCCCTTTTAGGGACCTTCCAGTCCTTCTATGAGCCAGAGTTACATTACTTCAGTACCTTTTGATGAACACAGATTAGTTAATTACTTTTATTGGCTATCAATAAAACAGGATTTTATTTTTTTTTTAACCTTGCAGAAATTTTACATGCACTTGCTGCAGTAAATGAGGATCTTATGGTCTTATGAAAGATCTGTGAGAAAACTCTATGGAGCCTGCAGGAATTAAAACAATAATGTTTCTCCTAAACACTGATTATGACATGATAGTGCACTGACACTTATGGGGGGAAGAACCAGTTGGCATAAAACACATCCTTCTCTGCAGTTGGTGCTTTTCTATGCCAAAACTTGCTTATAAATGAAGCAGAGCTTTGGGTATCTGAAATAAATAAGTGACTGATTCCAAGGCCTCAAGTTGCCTTATACCAAATAGGGCAGCTGCTGAGACATCCCAGCAACAAAAACCTCTCTGGCAAAGCCAACAGCACAGTGTGGAGTTAGACACAGAACATCCCAACAGCTCAACTGCTGGCAGAACTCTGGTTTGATACTGAAATGATTTTGTTAACCCAGCAATCACCTAGGGACAAGAAAGTAGCTCTGGGCTGCATATTTTTACAAGCATTCTGTAGTTTCCCCTATGTTCCTGCAGCAAAATGACTTTTCATACTGACAGAAGAACAAACCAGTGTTTGTGTCACTGTAAGTGTCATTACTCATGTATCCAATCCTCATGAATTAGTTTAAGTAGAAGACATAAATGTCAAGTTGTGCATTTTTCTTGGAATTACTCTTATTTCATGTGGTGACTACAAAATGTAAAATGTATTTCTGTACTGCCTGTAAAGTCATCCAGTCAAGTTTAACTGAATGGCATCCAAAAGTTACAGATGCAAAATTCTAAACTAAGTGTGTGTAACTAGATATTTTTATAATTAATTTTCATCAAATTACAAACTTCACCAGAAATGATGTAAAGTAATTAAGCACATGAATAGTTAACACTTCCTCATGTACAACAATCAGTCCTGCAATAAAGAAGCAATTTCAGACTGCAAACATTTGACTTAATTTTGGAAATCTCACTGAAGTTCTACTTAGGAATCAATAATATGAACCAGGTAGCAGCCCATACACTAAAAACAATGTCTGTCTCAAGTCAGGTAACATTCACATACAAAAAAAACTGAAACTCAAATACCAAGCAGGACAAAATAATAGAAACTTTAAAATAATTAAAACCAATACAAAAGTCCAGGTTTAAAAGAGCATGATAGCACTCACTGTTTCCAAAGGAATTGTTTTCACTATACTTACATCCATATCAGATAAAGATATAATAGGTATACAGATAAAGATGATTTCCTGTTATAAAGAGAATGAATCACAAATGTTTCATGGTTCCTTAAGCAGAAATCATGAACAAGGCCCAGTAGCTGCAATTTTAATGCAGGATTTGCTAACATAACATAGGTAGTGGGAAGAAACATTTAGCTACATTACTGTGTTATTGGGCCACAAGTTCCACTTTTGAAGAATAAATAGGTTCTGTAGAAAAGGTTCTCTAAGGAAAAAATAAGATTTTTTTTTGTATTTCTATCTGTGTATTTACATATAAACTTCTAAAAGTAAAAAAATCCAAAGACCTACTAAAAATTATTGCAATGTTATCCGAACTGACTTATTTATCTCCTTTTTGTTCTCCAATCCTTGTTCAAGCTGATGGTGAATGCTGTATAATCATAATCCTGCTGTTATCACAGCTGTTATGTGCTTCATTTTTGATGACTTAAAGACAGATGTTCCAAAATTGCCCTAGATTCCTGCCAGCCTTTTCAATTGCATTATACAAACAATTAAACTTTCCTGACCCTATTCCTGTCTCCAGATGAAAATTCAGACGTTGACACTTCAAGATGCAAATCATGTATGTAAATTGGTTCTAATGACAGCTATTGATGTGTACTCATATGCAAATAGAGTATTATCAAACATTAAAATGTCCAGGAGCAGTAGCTCGATGGGTGCAGTCAAGAAAAATTAACAAGACGACGCATATTCCAGATATTTCCCACAGTATGTAATGCAATTAAACAGAAGCAAGGGGAAATTCACACTAGAAACTGCCTCTCTCCTGCCATGCCTATTTATTCCCCATCATCTGTTATTATTGTTGAGAATCTTCACATTGTGTCCCAATTAAGCAAATCTCTCAGAATTAATGAGGGTTCGCCTTCTCTATCACCACATCTTTAATGTTTGGGACTGCAAACATTGGCACCTCATGCTGTATGTGAGTGTGAGCAGTTAGAATAATAACAATTGTTAGATGTGCTTGCCAAAAAATGATTACAAGTCAAGCTTTATTGCAAGGGTGTCTTGTTTAGGAGGATTTAGCACAATTCGATGGGGTGACAGCAGTTGTCAGGCATTGATACTAAGCATAATAACTATTAAAGAGACAACTCACTTATTGAGTATTCAGAGTGCTAAGCCATTGTTTGGGCATGTTTGGAATACAGATTATTTTGCTATGGTTTGTATAGCCTTATAATGAAATTTTAAAAACACTCCAGCAAAAAAGTTCTTTTTGTTTTATATTCTACCCAGTGGGTTTCACAGAACCCAATGATAAAAAGATGACAGCATTCAAAATTTCTTGAGAGTGTGACTAATTCAGCTTATCCAAAGCATGTCTTGATTCTAACTTGTAAGTCACTTGTGAGATTTCAAGGATTCTGCTCTATTTTTCTGTATGTTAGCATTGTGTCTTCTGCTTCCTTTGTGTTTTCAAGCCGCCTCTCCTGGCTTTTTGCCATTTCCTTTCCAAAAGTATTGGGAAAGGATATTAAAAAAAAATAAGCCTTAACAAAGAACTCTATGGTTTATTTCTACCTCACAATATAGGGCAAGCTGAAAAGTTTAAGAACTACAACTGGAGGACCTTCCAGGATTTTCCCTGCAGTCTGAGTCTTCCCTTCTTAAGTATTGATTCCTCCCAGTAAGCATCAACAACCATGTCAAAAAGATTTTGTCTTTTATCAACATACCTGATAAAAAAAGGTCTTGAAGTGTGATTTCATTTTAGAATTTCTAGTCTCATATGCTGGTTCAGCACAGCTCTGCCCTACTCTTTTAGCCTCTATTATCTCACTTTCTGCACCCACCTTCATTCTGCTGGAGGAGCCTCTGCATCATATTCAGAAGAGAGAGTTAATGCTGAAGATATTTGTGTTACACCACACAGACACAGTGGTGATCCACAGCCACTCGAGGTAGATGCCACCTCCTCATTTAGGCTGCTAATGTTGCACATAGCACACTAATATTTATCATAGGCTAAGTTAAAGGAAAGCAAGGACCCATTTTTCTCCTACACATTCTCTCAGAGAGTGGAAAAAGGCAGCTATGCACTTGTGAAAGAAAGTGCAGTGAAAGAAGCGACTGTTTTGGAATCCCTCTACAACCAGAGGGAAAAAACTCCCCCAAGGAAAATAAATAAATAAATCAGAAGATTGATTCAAACTCAGCCCAACTGGCCTCCTCTTTCTGCAGTCTAGTCTGGTATTGTACATCAATTCAGGAAAACATCCTACTTTATGTTCACCTGTCTAAGGCAGAAGCAGATGGGAAAATTCAATACTATTATTTAACATTTAAAGGGACACCATTCCATTTCTGACCTGAATTTTTCACAGGATAATTTGTACCTTCATGAGGAAAGAAGCACAGGATGGGAGTTTGGCCTTGATTAAACACCAGCTCAGTAAACTGGGTTTCCCTGTTTCTCTGCTCTGTATTGTATTATCATGAATGAACTGGAAGCACATTAAAGTATAAAGTTACAACATTCTTCCATGTTCTCCCCTTTCTTCTTCCCCTGCATTGCTCTCCTTGTCCAAGGAATCTATCTTGGATAACACCAGCAGAGACTAATTTTCAGTGCCAGGCCAGTTATCAGTTCCTTGTGTCCAGAGAAGCAGTAACATTAGACAGAAGCAGAGAAGTAGACACATTACAAAGCTTCCCCAGGAGCCCTGGCAAATGCTGAAGTTTAATGCAGATTTATTAATCAAGAGACAAAAAGTCTTCAGTCACATGTGAAGAACTAAAACGGGGAGACTGTCACAGTCACAAACTACTCTAGTACAGAATCACTCAATATGATACGCTCTTTAGCATAAGTTAGTCATACTTCATCATTTTTCCTGATCTGAAGGGTAACAGAGATGCATAAACATTGCTTATTTGCCAACAAATACAGCACCTTTTCTGGCTCACTGGAATCAGAATAGATGCCCATCCCATCCCTAGACAGCAGGACACTAAGGTTACCTGTTCAGCTCTCACACCACTGCACAAAAATGAACACAGCCAAAGGGAAAATAAATTCACAAGGAAATCTTTCATAGTGCACCCATTTTAAATACATATAGGGAATACAGCACAGGTTTGGCTTGTTTTTGTTTCAGGCCAAATGTGTTCCAGTCAAATTCCCATTCTTAAGCCATTAGATGGTATTCTCATGGGAGATTTTTAACTGCTTTGTACATAAATTAAATATAGGGTTTTTTTTCAAGAAGTACTTCTTCCAGCATCACCCTTTCCAACTGGAAAGCTACATTACAAGGTGATATTAGATCCAAGGCCAGCTGTTGCATTTAGAAACCTTGCAGGGATGAAACAACCACTTGGATGAGGACACAGGTACTGACAGGTGATTTTCCACTGCAAGTCTTCCCCCTCCCCTTAAGTGTTGTAACCACTTCAGAAACCTAAGCCACAGCAATAGCAGCATGCAAGCCAGACTATTTGGAGAACACAATTTCCGTGTTTTGTCTTAGGTTCAGTCCCACTGGGCCCAAATTTCCTCTCCCCCTTACCTCATCATAGGAAATATTTGAGAGAACATAGGGATTTTGGTGAAATTGAGGTGGGTAAGTGGGCCATAAGACACAGCTCAGAAGGTTTCTGAGCTAGAACTTAGATCTGAACTACATACTTAATTGCTGGAAAAAGGCAAATTTCCTGTTAGGTCTATCTTACACCTGTAAGATGCACAATTATCCAAGAGACTGAAAAAGGTTTTTCATTTAATCTAACAAGCACGTTTAACCAAACAAAGCTAAATCTTACTTCTAACAAAGCACATCACTTCTCTAACACAGCCTTTATTTCAGCTTTGTTTCTTCTTTCTCTGTCCTACTAAAGGCAGAGAAGAGACTCCAAACTAAGCCAAAAAATTCCCCCAAAATACATGTCTTCTGTGTCTGTTGTGGTCAGAGACAGCTGCGCATATAACACAGTCAGACACACCTATCCTGTGTCAGCAAACAGGCTGCTTCAATCCTCAGTTTCAGCATTTGGGACCACAAATCTGGCCTGCAGTCACATTTGCTTCCTTCACCTTTCCTCGGTATCCACCATCTGTTACACATTTTAATTATCAGGAATCTTTTAACTGAATTAGCAGACTTTAGGTCAGGCCTTTGGTGAATGTTTTTTTTCTGCTGAGATTCAGGGAGTTCTGACTTACAGGTTTTGCTGCTCCTACTGTTCTTTCAGATGGACCTGCATGAATAGTTCTCTTCTTTCTTTACAGATTACTGGGTAGTTTATTTTGAACTACTACAAAATTCAATTATCCTGAAGGATCTTTCATCCATAAAACTATTCATCTTTTAACTCCTACCACATTTTTGGAAGAAACCTTCTTACACTCAAACTTATTAAACATTTGCCATAAAGGCAAGATCACAAAAATATCTATGTTGTCATAAAGCTTAAAATCCACACATCTGAGTGAAATGGTATGCAAATAGACATTTGAAGGGCATAAACAAGAGACTTGAATGAATAATGACAATATGCATAAGTGTTCTCAGATTCTAAACCACAGCATCTTTAATGCTGTATATTGCAGTTGTAAAAGAAAGCTGTTCTTAAGATTAAAATAATTATTTCAAAATAATATAGAATGCGTCCATTAGACCTCCTGAATAACCAGGTACAACAGGATTAAAAGCACACACCAGAAGTAAATTCAGGAAAGCCAGTGTGGGTGTGTCTTTAACTCAAGGAGCATATCTGATCTCAGACATAGGCAAAACCACAGAACAAAGCAATTCCAATCATGTTTTGTTTTCTTAAAGGCTTTCCACACAGTTTTACATAGGCATTAACTGGTTAAATGAGACCTTCCTTAAGAAAACAAGGTTGCTACTCATCTGTGTTTATGATGAATTTATATTTGATATCAACATGTTTATTGCATCTTTCATTAGGTATATTACCCTTAATAAGGGCCTCTTACCTAAATTACAAAGGCTTTGCATGATGTTAATGCATCTTAAGATAATTCTAGAGCTCTTGGAAGGAGCAGCCCAACCTGATCTACATGGACTGTTCTTCAGGATGGACCCCATCTGAGCCCTGTTTGATCAGAACTCTTCCATGGAACCTGGAAGTGGGAAATGTCTTCCCAAGTGTCAGAAAAATTCTCATTAAAATGTGGACTTTGGGCACAATTCTCTCACAAGGCTTTAATTTCTCACTGCATGACCACTGCTCCACATGTCATCTTATTTCAATTTGAAACACTTCCTAATTATCTTTTTATCTTGTTAATAGGTGAAAATTTTCTAAGTAGTACTTTCCTCTGGAGATTTGTTTCTACCAGAGAGGCTCTGTTAATATATACAGTCTAATTTGCTGTCCTCTGGAATTGATCTTGGTCTAAGACTTTTCCTTTGCTGCAATCAAACAGGTAGGCTAGAAATATGAAATATCATAATTCCAGTATTTACCTTTCTTCTTTTCAAATCTTTAGCATTTGAAGCTTATTTCCCCTTACACACCTCTTCCTTCTTCACAATTACAGTATCTCATAGAGGCTTGTCATATACCCTTGTACATGCAACTACTTTCACATCAGACTTTCCACTATCAGGCAAGGAAGTTTTCAGGTTGAAGAAATGAAGGAAAAACATCTAATTTTTTTTTATGAACACTAACAGTCATCTGGTAGACTTCATATGGTCTCTGCCAGAAAGCTAAACATACACAGTTCCTCAAACTGAGAAACAACAAAAGATGTAATTTGCCTTCAATATATGAACTTTATCTTGATTTCCAAAACACAAGTTGAAATCAGTGCCTACAGTTCCACCCCTGGTAAGTCTGCGTATCATGAGTCTCAATACTGAGAGAAATGTGGTATTTTTAAGATACACTAGACTGAGTAACATGAAGGAATTATTCAAACCCTTGCTGAGATCCTCAATACAAAGTACTGAACAAATAAGCATTACAGTCTTAAACCTCAAGATAAGCCCTCCATTCTGTGGAAGAACCCACCCACCAATTTGTCATCAAGCACTTGGGAAACTTTTTCTTAGTGCTGCACTTGCATGAAACATCTACATTGCCCAGAGAGCCTTACACCATGGTACAGCTCTTTGCCTGGCAATTGGCAGACCTCATGCTATGGACCCTGTGGCTTCCAGAGACCAATTTGTGTGTGAGCTATTAACATTCATCCCTTGTTCTGAAACTCCAGTGTACAGTTCGATTTTATATGTATGAGCACTACTCCAAACAAGCAAAAGGCCTCCTGCTGCTTTCTGCAGAATGAAAGCATGTGTCTGACAGGAAGCAGAGAAAGCTATTTCAGGATTATCCATGTGGCTCAAAAGTTAAACAGGATTTGAAGATGAAAATGTAAAAGACCTGTAAAATAACATAACACCTTAATGTTTTTTCAGGAGCATTTAATATGCAGAACTCTAAATCCATATAAATTGTTAGCTAAAAACCAAAAAGTTAAAACTGCTTCAGTTTGAGAGCTTTGTTAAGAGAAGCCTCATTTCTTTAAAATAAAGGACCTTCTTTAGAAGACAAGGATTCAGGTTAACAAAAGGTTAATATCTGTCACCTGACAGAGATCAGTATCTCCCCATTCCAGTGGCTAACGTTTCAGGGGCTACAACAATTAAACCATAAGAAAGCCATGACCAGTGTAATGTAATAGTTGTATTAGTCAGGCAGATCGTTTTACATCACTGGGTATTCTGAAAGATCCCATGAGGATTCCAGATGTAAATTCTTGACGAGAAAGGAAATGATAGCAGTGTCTCAAAGATTTATTTTTACTTTCTGTACAGCACAGTGAGCACATGGTAGAATAACGAGTCCATTCATTCATAATTGCAGATGTTTTACACATCTTGCTGAAACATGTGCATTAATGTGTTATATGGAGTTCTCTCTTCTGTTTCCAAAGTGTTAGGATAATTATTCTTTGATTTGCATGTTTGAAGTGTATACATATATGCATAAACTCTTCTGAGCTCCTGTAAAAGTTATCGCTGTTACAACTCGTGTCAATCACAAATCACAAATCACCTCCCCACGGGAAGCTGGGGATGCTGCACAGTTCTTGACACACAACTACACAGTTCACACTCTGGAAGGTTCTGGCAAGGCAAGGCACCTGGTCTGCACAGTGTGAACCTCCTCAGCCATGTCAGCTGATAAGGCACCTCATATAGCAGGGGTATTTATACCACTGCTGCAGGACTGCTTCCAGTCATTCTGGAAACCCCATGAGCTACACACAAACCTTTCACAGCATTCAAAGATATTATCACAGACACTATTTCAAGCCAAGCAGAAAACTACTAAGCAGTGAGAGAAAAGGGGTTTTGTTGCCTTTTTTTTTTTTTTTTAAATCAAATATTTAAACTAATTTCATTCAGTTCCACTGATTTTTTTTTTTTCCTTTTGAGTCTCACTTCCTCTCCTGTTCTTTCTCCTAACTTATCCTCCAAATCAGCAAGATGATTTCCCTATAAAATGCTGTGTTCTCTCCAGGTTTATTATCAATGCTTTGTTATCCTGATATGCTTCCAAAGGCATTGCACTTCTAACCACATTGTGCAAAAGATCAATCTTTACATCTATTTCAGTCCTGCAAACTTTCACTATTCAAAGGTGCTTTGCCAATGTATTTGTTTATTAGTAACAATAATAATTCCATTCATGGGATTACTGCACCCCATTTCCCTTACTTATTGAGATCTTTTCACCAGGAGATAACTTGTGTGAAAAGGTTGAACCAACACTCTTTGAACTTGAGCACATCTGACAAGTCACTGAAGCAGAGATGTAAAAATAAAAGGAGCTGCCTCATTTTCAGAAGTGCAAAGCCCTTCAGCCCCACTGACTGCAATGTGTGCTTTGCCCCTTCAGCTGCCGAAACCAGACTCTAATCTAGATTCAAGTGCTCAACTAAAATGCAAGCTGGATCACATCAGTCATCTTGGACTACAAATATATTTTATCAACCAAAGATCACCAGTATATAGAGTTTTATGGTATAAGGGACTAACAAAAGTAGCAGTAACCCCAGAACCATTTGCAAGGCCAAAATAGAGACACTGAACAGAGTGAAAATAAATTACTGAACTACTGATGACCAGAGAGTAAAATAATAGAAATTATAAAATATACTGAGTTTGAAGGGACCCATGGGGATCACCCAGTCCAATTCCTGGCCCTGCACAGGACACCCCAACAGTCACACCTCGTGCCTGAAAGTGTCATCCAAACACCTCTGGAACTCGGTCAGCTTCCTGACTAGTTTTCTTTGAACAAAATAACACTTCAAATCTGCAAACCATTTCAAAGTTTACTCTTTCACCTTTGATTTCTCTTTGTTACCACTCTAACCACAGCATAAAGCCTGACACACTAGGAATGGCTGGAACTATGTGGTAATTTGAAGAACTTTGCATAAACTTGCTCCAGGAATAAGAGCCTGATACACAGTGTGGCAGCCTCCATAGTTACACTAGCACAAAAGCACAAGGAAAAGGACTTGAAAGGCTACAAAAGGGCTGGGACTTTTCTTTTTCTCCTAAGATGTGTGTTTCTCAGGATGAGGAATCATTGAGATAGTAATGCAAGAGAAACTCTTGAATACTGTAGGGATAATTGTCAGCCTGATGTTCATCATGAGATCCCTGAACATCCTGCTTATGTTTGGTAACACGACAACAGAGACACAGAAGGTCATTGCTGCCCAACAGCCTCTTTCCTCACATGTTGGTTAAGCTACTTGCTGGATTTAAAAACTCAATGATAAAAACTAGAGTTCAAAATTCTAATTATTTAGCCCAAAAACTACCTCAAGGGAGCTGAGCTGGCACTCCCAGTCCACAGAACTTGCTTGGACAAAGCTACCACAAGACAACAGCAGTGGACACCAAAGTGAAACCAGAAGAAACCTTTCTTGCTTTCTTGTCCTATTTCACACAAAAGAACTTGTTTCAAATACTTGAAGTACTTCAAATGTTTCTTCCAGGTTTCTTCCCACGTGGGCTCTTTTAGCACAGCACAGGTGCTGCCTGATGCTCAGGGTGCATCTCAACCCCCGTGCACATCCCAGTGCACACATCAGCTGTGCTGATCAATTCCCTCAGCACACATGGATGGGACAGAGTTTGTGCAGGTTCTGTCCAGTCCCAGGAGAAGGCAGGTGAAGCTGTGCACTGATGGAGAACAGAACTCTTATAAACAGCACAGGAGTCTATAACAAGAGGATTCTGGTGTGTTTTGACTACACTGACAAGAATTTTGCTGCATGGGCTGTACCTGAGGTCTTTCCTTTTTGGGAAATATTAACATGTTTCTTGGTGCTTTCTGAATGTTCCTTTTTCATTAAAAAGAAAAAAAAGAACCAAAAAAAAAAAAACTGCTCACCTATGGACATTTACCTCTTCTTTTAAATAGAGATCTGCATTTGGCACACCTCATGCACTGCTTTAAGATTCCGATTTACTTGGATGCTTGATTCCTCATAGTTTAACAAAACTCAGAGGGAACATCACTGGGTTTTTGCACAGACACAGAATTGGTCTTTTCCCCATGCCACTGAGTTTCCCTGTAGTCAGCCTCAAAGGCTACTTACAGCAGAAAAAAAAAAAGAAGCATATTTGGGTTATTTGACTAGAAAGGAACATACTTATTAACATCCCAACTTTCCCAGGAAAGAAGTAAAAAAGTTACTTTGAAGTGTCCATGCGAAGAAAGTTGGCCCAATCTGTACCAAAAACACTACACAAAGCAATTTTGAACTTGGAGTATTTTCTAGCACATTCTGTCTTAGCTGTGGACCTTACATATATTTTTATATCGTTTACAGCTATGCACAGGTCATCACTGGAGAAAATTCCTGTTAGCCATGGATATATGCTCACATTGTCATTCATAAATGCTGCATCATTATTCTTGCTGGAACACAGGTAAAGTTTATTTTTACCCTGTAGTTTCTACCTAGTCAGAATGAGTTAAGAGGCTTGCACTTATAAAGTCCACAGGAGACAAAATGAACTATAAGCATGTCAAAGTGAAAAAGGGAATTAATGATAATGGTTGAATCTCAGAAAAGCTTCAAGTTGAATTTACAAAGGGCCTTATTTGAACTTTATACAAAACCATACGAAACCGAATTTGGGGTGGACATAGAAATACCATCTGTCAGTCTCAACCCTGCTCTTGGCATTACATCCAGGTAAGAAATACCAGAAATCTTATTTAAATTTTTAATATTTCTTCTAATCACCGCTGAAGCTGGAGACTGCATTGTAAGATCCAGGCAAAAAAAAGGAAAGTTGCAGAAACATTTTGGATTTGGGAAAGAGAAGCCATGTGCTAATTTCACGCTCAGCATACCTGGGTTTAATTACCTAAAACACCTATCTGTAGCATGCAATGGGCCCTGCAAAGAATGAGAACCCAGCCATAGACTGGGGGAATCAAGAGCTGAAGGGTTGGCATGGAGAGTAAATTACATGGCAAAAAACCCCCACAAATCCAAATTTCTGGATAATTAGGCTATTGTAGCCTTTCATATGGGTGAATGCTCTTGGGACATCTGATATGAGCTATTAGCTAAAGCAATGCATAATTTAATTTACACAAACAGTAAAGATCTTTTCCTAACAAATTTTTTGTACCTAAAAGAGAAGGTGCAGTACAAAAAGCACATTTGCCATGAAAAGTCATTTTTCACCCATGTGAAAAAGTCAAATTTTCCCAATATGGTGATTAAGCAAAAATGAATGATTCTGCCTAGAGGATGCTTTTTTTTTTTTTTTTACTCTGTCATAAAAAACATCAGCTATTGAACTCACAGCAGGTTTTGTGTGGACAGAATTTTTCTCTGGATTAGAATTTTAAAAAAAAAAACCACACTATCAAAACCCTTGAAAGCATACTTTTTTAATACAAACAGTGACACCATGAAACATGAAAGCTGAAGAGGTTTAGTATTTGGGGGTTTGAGGAGGGTTTAAGAGTTCTATATGCTTTGTGTATCACATTTATGCTAAAAAAAATAAACATCTATCATGCAAAACCTAAGTTCTTCTGCACATGATACTGCACTAGGCAGGCTTTGAATTTTTTTCTTGAATACTAAAATCTCATGTGTTGCAGACACTAAAGCAATGAAACAGAATCCACAGAAGAAAATGGAATTATATAGCCTTAAGCATTATGGAGTCTGCATGCTGTTCTTTGTTAAACAAGCACCACACTCCCTTGTCTGTCAGGGTTCCCATTTGCAGCAATAGTTCAGCACTGCCTCTCTAAATGACACATAGCAAGGAAAATAAGGTTTTCAATGAAGCCTCGCGCAATTAAAATGTTAAATATTTCACATACTATTCTGATGTCTGCAGGAGGTAAAGCTTCACAGGGAGCTGACTTATCCTCCACAGCCAAAGGAAAGGAAGCAGTTTCAGCCATCAGATGGCTTTACCTCAATGCATGTTCCAAAGAGATTCACATGCTTTGCTTGAATATAAAAAATAATTGTTAAAGAGAAGGTGATGGAGGCCATATTACAAAGAGAACTGTTCAGTCTTGCTTGACAGGCAGTAGCTGTGGGTCAGACTACAATTGATTTTTCAGCAGAACATTTCTTTGATTTCTATAGGGAGTTTAGCTTAAAAATTGATGAGAAAATATATCCTTATTTAAGCAACCATTTCAGGAAAAAACTCTCACCTGTATAAGTTTCACTCTTGTTCCCACTGATGACTGACAAAACCATCTATTACAGTACAACAACATCCCTCCAAGCCCAAAAGGTTAGGAATTCTTATACATAAAATCTAATTTGCAGGAAAGTATAAATAAAACAGTCTGCAAATAAAGCTTAGCAAGTTCATAAGAACTTGCAGGATTGGAACCCAAATTGTTGGTTGAGTTTTTAGTGTCACTTTTCTCTACCTGCCTTCCTTAGAGCTACAAGGCGTAGGTTAAGCGTAACAGCAGCACGAGCGAGGCACACACAGGGACACAGAATTTATCTACACTAACTTCCTCACAGGGAAATGATCCAAAATCCTGCAATGCCTTTATAACTGGGTGCTGCAGGGTGCCAGGGTGTGATGCCAGCGGGATTCTGGCGCAGGACATGGGGCGGTGCCAGCCCGGTGCCGGGAGGGTGCACGGAGCGGAGGAGCCACAGGAGGGCTGCGGCAGCGGCTGCAGAGCCCACAGGATGCCCTGAGCCCCGCACCGAGCCCCGCTGGATCCGCCTGCAAAGGACAGCGCCACCCCAGCAGGGGAGCTTCAACATCACCGCAAAGAGCCAGTAAGAAAGGGCTTAAAAGTTTTCTCTGCAGTTAATCACCGAAGCAACTTACTGGAGGATTTCATACGTCACTGATTGGTTCTTCAGTTTTAAAACACAGGAAAGATCAATGTCCTTGCCTCCTATAAGAGCCTGCAAGAGCAGGATGACATTTTCCCCTTAGATCATCCAGGAGATTTTCTGAGTGCAGCACCGAGGCTGATGTCAAAGAGCAGTTCTGCTTTGCAGTTATTTCACACTGTTTACAACTGAACAACATTTAAGTCTGTACTCGGTCCAAGTCCACCCTCTGTCCTCAGCTGCACACAAAAATCTCACACTTTCTCCCATAAAGTCCAACAACAGAGATAAGGCAAGATATGAAACATACTGAAGTCATGAGGGTCAGAGTTGGAAAGTTAACAACATGACAGCTCCACGTGCAGCAAAATGTTCCAGATGAGTAATGCCTTCTCTGGAGGAAAAAAAAAAAAATAAACCAAACAAACCAAGCCCATGTCTTTGACATTTCCAACCAATTTGCAAATTTACAGAAGAATTTTTCATACCAAAAAAAAAAAAAAAAAAAAA
>VZTR01018466.1:139498-170655 GCA_013400775.1 Chaetops frenatus | reverse complement strand
GAAAAAAAAAAATAATAATAATAAAAATAGGGGGCAAGGATAAGATGATGGAACACACACACCTTTTAGAAACATCTGGTATAACAGCCATAGTTTGCAATTCACATGTTCACAATCCAAAAAGCTACATAATCTTGGTTCACACTCATCAACTTAATCCAGGCCCTTAGTATGAGGGTCAAAATGGATACTCCCCTCCACTGCAATCCTCAAGGTTTCACTCAGATAACAGTACTCAAGTTTCTCCATTTACCTTTCCACACCTTTTTTTTTTTTACACATGCTCAAAGTCAAGCATTTAATTTTATTCCAAATAAAAGCTGTGTTTTTCAGGGTTTCTGCCAGAATGGCAAAGTCAGCAGGATTTTGACAAAGTGCAGCAGGAATTTAAAATAAAAAGCAGAGTATCCCATCACCTGGAAAGTGCTGATAATGACAGCACCCAAGCTGGAGAACCACTTGGAATACTTAATCAGGCTGTGGTACAGATTAATTTGATACTGTCTTTAAAGTGCTTTGAACATGAAAAGGATGAGTTAAGTGTTTTATCTTCGGCCTCATCACCACCACTGTGCCTCTTCCTAACGGTGCAAGGCAGCTGGTGAACTTCTGGTGTTCCACTGGGCTGGGACAAGGGAGAACTGGTTCCAGCAACACTCCAATCCCTTTATCTGCTTTCAAGCAAATAATGATTGCTGGGTAGGTATTTATAAAAATGTTCTACTCTTCATTCACATCAGCCCAGCTGTGCAATTCCTAATGTATTCTGGCTAAAAATTAAATCAGTACCTTATGAAAAAAATTTAAAAACCAGTAATAGTGATTTTCACTTTCAAAGCATCAGCAGCTGTGACAGCATCAACAGGTCCCTTTGGCTTTATGAGGTTTCATAGACAAACATGGGAACTCCTACAGCAGTTCAGGAGGACACTGTAATTCAAAGACTGCTTAACACCTCCCTTTGAAAACCACCCCTACCAAAAGAGTATGAGAACAACCCAGAGCAAATATTTACTTATCCATCACTGTTAGACCAAATTTGGACAACAATACACCAGAGGAAGTGGTGTCTTCAGTCTTCAATTAACTCTTGAAAAAGCAGTGTTCACTGAAAGGGATGATGGGAGAGCAAGATTCAGACACTCTGCTGTCAGACTGCACATTCACTCATGGGGAAATGTGGTGCAATTATACTGTATTGAAAAAAAATTCATTATTATTCTTCATTCAGAGGCTCTGGCTCTGAATATCACCTCTGGCTTCTAACTACGTATTCCAAGACAAAAGGATGGGAAATCTCAACTCAGTCCTGTAGTGCATCAAAATGCTCAATACACAAGTACAGCACACAGACCTGCCAGGACTATGCACATTGCTGCACTTTCTGAGGAAGTGAACATGTTACACTAGTAATAATAATATTCATTTCATATTCCACCAAGAAATGGGTCTGCTCTCTTATTATGTTGTTTGAAAACACATCCCTCAAGTTTGGGGATTTTTTTTTGTGTCTTTCTTTTTGGCAGGGGTACACAGGCAGGTGTTGGTGATGATCTGGGGGAGAGGGACACCTTGCCTTAAGGATGCAATACAGGCAACTGTACTAAGAAAAGTAATATTTTGTCAGCAACAGGAAAACTTGGAGATGAAAGCAAACATAGGGGAAGAGACTGGAACTGCCAGGGTACCAATCTACCCATAGCAGGCATCCTGTGAAAATACAACACACCTGGCAAACGTTTGCAACCACCACCTGTGGTAACGGGGAGAACACACCTGAGGAACCTCACAGAGTCTGGAACAACTCCTAGGTAGACATTTAAACAATTAACATATCAATTAAAAAAGGTATTTGTATCAATCTGATATGTTAAGGATGATACAGAACTGACTTGCTTTCTTGCTTTTCTCAGACGAAACAATTAACTCACCTTCTTATCCTCTTTCTTTTCATTTTTGTGTCTGGCTTTTCTTCATAACAACTAACATGTAAATTTAAAAAATCCACACATCTACCACAAAAGATTATGAAGGGAACTGCACTCTTTCCATGGAGAAACAAGGTGCAGCAGTAGGGACACACTAGATAACACACAGGAGACAGGGTAAGGAATTGCAAATTTGTTCAGTACTCTTGTCATCAATGCTTTCAGGCATCCTCTTATTTTATAAACAACTTCACATAGGCATACACAAGGCCTTTATTAATTCATACTCCTGTTGAAAGGACAGGATCCTACAGCAAAGCTCTGTGACACAAGACACTGAGAGAGTGTACAGTAACTCAGAATTCCATTTGATTTCTATCCAAACAAATTGAATCAAGCAGATTACAGATAAATTATAATTCTCAAAGTAAAAAAAAAAAAAAAAAAAAATTCTACAGCTTTTTCCAGAATCTGCTTTGTGACTATCCTAAAAAAATGCTAGAGGATTTGCCACTGCATTTATATGCTTTTTTAAAAGTGGCTTATTTCATTTACTGTCTTAGAGCTGAGGGAGCACATGAGTGTGCACTTCATCCCCTCTTGGCAGCAACCCCCCCAGAATGATTGATTTCACAAGGCTGGTAATTCAGCTGGAGTGTCAACCTCAAAATCCATGAGAGAGGCCTAAACATAAAAGACTTTCCATCAGATCATTCTGCCTGGCAAAAGCTCCAAGGTTTTCCATGCATGGGAAGCCTTCCATTTCACAACTCAGGAACTTTTCAATGGAATATCAGCAAGGTGGTTATGGCACTGTTGAAGCAATAGGACTCTTGAAGACTTACTACCAGCTTTTACATATAAACATAATGTTCTGCACATAAATTGAGAGAGACTTCAATGGAAGTGTTTGCATTTCAACACAAATCTCCTTGGTGAGTGATCTAGCTTGTCTCTAAGATCAAAGAGGTGTGCATTAACATCTTCTGGCTTGCAGAAGAAAACACACACAAAACCCACCCATAACTCAAAGTAGAGTGAACTACAGAAAAGCAGCCAGGGAAAACAAGAGGAAACAATGGATAAACCAGATAATCCTCCAGAAAAAGGACTAAATACAGATGCAGATTAGCCTGGCAAACTTAACATTTCTAGGAAGTGCTGATATGTCACTGTATTGCCAAAATTAGAAAAACTGTGTAGGAAGCAATTAGCTACTGTAGCTTCTCCCTACTTAAAATGATTGTTCAAGGCTTTATTGTAATGTGCAGTTGGTCATACCAATTTAGCACATAAATGCTGGCATGAAAAATGCCATTTATTCAATCTCAACTTCAAAAAAAATCAAATTGAGTTGAGAGCAATAACAATTCCTCCCTTGACCCATTCTGCATTTGCACTCCAATTCTATTCCCAACACGCAGCTTCACTGTGCACATTGTATGTGTGTCCTCCAGAATTAAAGCTTTATTTGAACCTCTCCCCTTTTTCCACAACTCTTGGTTAGATCAAAACAGTAGAGACAAAAATTGAAATATGCTTGGGGTGCAGAAGAGAACAAGAAAGACTATTTAGTGAAATAGGCTAATGGTGGTGGGGAGGAAGGGGGCTGATTTTCACATCTCAAAACTGTTAAGCCTGCAAATATTGCCGAAATCACATCTGGGAACAAAGCTCTGCTTTAAGTAACTTCACCCATGAGTGTTGCTAAGCAATGGAGAAAAGACAAGGGAGAGGGAGAGTGCCTGACTTGAGGATTAGGAGGATGGAGAGAAGATAAAGTAAGACTTCTACATAGCTTTATTTATAAAAACTTTCAAGTCCTTTGCTTTTACTGCCTGTCTTCCAAACTACTTGCACCATGACTAATCAAGTCTCATTCATTATCCCAATGCACACCCAGCACAAAGAGAGGTGCTGCATCCTGGAGCACTGGCACAAGAATTTGCACACCAGAACTGCCAACATCTGTCTCTGGGTTTAACAGGTAAGAACAGCAGAAGCTGTCCTGATGCAAATACTCTAGAATTTAATGTCTATGTTTTAGAGAAACACTGCAGATACTTGTTTGTATCTAACTTAAACTAGGCATTGTGTGGGAAATAAAATACTTGTGATAGCTACAGCTGGTTCTAACTCCATTCTTACGCTGGAATTACAGAAAAGTAAAGTATTTTATCTTATAAGATCAATAAATGTCATATCTTCACCTTCCTTAAATGAAGTTTTTCTGTCCACTCTCTACCAGAATTTTGATATTGTAAAACTTTCTTGTTGTGCTTTAGCAAGATTTCTTCCAATCTTTTAGGAAAGCAGCTACACATTTTCAGATGTAGACAAATACATTGCCTCATATTACTTCCCAGAAAACATTTGTTGCCTTGTTCAGCTAAATGCCTCCATAAACTATAGCATGTACATTTGTAAAGCATGCATTGCTGGAACAGTAAATAGAATTCTTTGATTCATTTTTACATGGCAGCAGTATCTTTCTTTTTTTTTTTTTTAATCATCATAAATACTCTGGAATGCTCATCTCTTTATTACTCAGAATTATATTCCATATGCTAAGGCATTTGCAGCCTCACAGGTCATTTCATAGGCATTAAACTTTTACTGTATACCTGTCTTTTTAACATTTGCTAATAACTCATCTGGAAAGAGAGTGACATTTGTTGCTGAGTAACAGATGTCTGCACACACAGCATGAACTATGAGCATTTCTCAGCCTGAGATCCTAGACTATGATTAACTACCTAGTCAGTATTCTAGTTAGAGATATTATGAAGGCCTTTCCCAAAACTCAAGATATTCAAAACCTATCACTTCTGCAGCACTCCAACAGTGCTCCCTGCACATGGGATGCATTTCCCTGACAGGCAAATGGCATTTAACAGACTGAACAATAGAAACTAATTAAGAAGATTGAGTGTTGTAATCACATTTTTATTTTGTACACCTTTAATGTTTTCAAAAGCAGAGACTCTGAACCAAACATTTGAAGCTCAAAGAAGCACAGACTCTCTACAAAGGCAAATTAAGCCACATGCTGAAAAAACAACCTACAAGATTTCCTCTGAAAGGTGATAAATTAATTACTGAGATTGGAAAATTTCCCATGCCTAACACAAAATAAGTCACCTCTTGTACTATATTTTATTTACACACACAGTCAGAAGCAAATCTATGGGCAGTTACTTTAGAGCTGAACAGGCAAAGTCAAATCATTTTTCATCCTCCCAGAACTCATCCAGGCAGTCCCAAACAAAGTGATCAAGTGGAAATATAGACCAGGATGGAAGAAAGATGCTGTGGATAACCCAGCAGTTATCTGTTTCATATAGCAACCCTTTTGAAATGGATGACATGTAGAAAATGCACAGAGATCCATCATGTTGCATTGCCTAATTGACTTTTTTTCTCTTTTGCTTTTTCTTAATGAGAAACAAGGAATGAGAGAAGAAGAAATCTTCCCTATCAGCAGCAGCAGGGGTTGCTGCAGCAAGGTGATAATTCCCTCCTGCTACTCTGCTGACAACAACCAAGCTGCACAGGAGGAGCAAAGCATTTTAATCATGGAATTGCAAAACACAGCAGTCCCTAAATCTTCACCTTACCTTGGTTGATTTACATTAATTTAGGATCAACTGGCTTTCAGCAGAATAATGTTATCTATGGAAGATAACCAAGGAGGAAAAACTCAGTGTAGTTTCTAGTTTCCCTGTTCATAACAGGCAAGGATCTGTGTATATAAACAGTTTTGGAGCATCTTAGATAAGCAAGGACTAGTGAATTCCTTAAAAGCACTGTGCAAACTTGAGGGCTCCCTAATTCCATAGTAAGTGTTCTATAAGTGCCATACTTTCAAATACACACCATTAAAAGGGTGAAAATACATTAGCAACTGGCAAGTCAGGGTCCAACCCAGTATTCACTGGAGAAGCCATCAGAAATCCTGTGACAGAGGCCTAGAGATTTAGGCTCTGGCTCTTTCACCAGATTATCATTTATAACAAAGGCACCCCATAAGGACCTGCTAAGATAAATGCAAATCTTGTGTCAAAGACAGTCAGACACCCCCGAAATTAAAAATTTGAGCACACAGCAGCTTACAGGCAGCAGCTTTGGGCATGTGGCACAACATCTGCTACAAAAACACTAGAAAGCAGACCTGAGGCACACTGGACCAGTGCCAGCTCTCAAGATTATCCCCCCTCCAAGGCTGTCAAGTAAATGGACAGATGGCAGCCCATGCACTCACAGGATAGTTAGCTCAGTTAACAATCAAGCACGCTAAATGATTTCAGATTCACTCTGCACCAAGCACTGCACTTTCCAGTGAACCATTAACACTGTGTCCTAATAGAAATATGGTTTGGTATGAAGGAACTGGCAGATCCTGTATTTTACAAGACAGTTTCTCTGGAACAGTTTGTCAGGGAACATTAGATCTGCCTTCATGAATAAAGTGAGGATCTGCCAAGTTTGCCAGGCTGGTTTGTTCATAATTTTAATTCTACAGTGCTTGGAGAGTGAGGATGGAAACAAACATGAAGCTGCAGGTTGGTTATCCGTGCAAGCTGCTCCCAGGGGTGCACTCAGCAGAAAGCAGGAGGGATGTCAGGAGCATACAGGATATCACATCACAGCAGCTGTGCCCCTGCAGGGCTCCCTGCCTGCTCTAGGGCATCACACAGCTCTCCTGGACAGGACAGCTATCACAAGGAGCCTGCTGGGTGACATACTTGTCACCTGAGTGCACAGATGTGACGATTCATCCCAGAAAAGCTGATGGTTCCTAGGTTTTAAATGAGTACAACCTGTAAAGAAAATCTGGCCTGCATTCATGGTGGGGGAGGCAGATAATTCAGTACTAAGCACTAGCACATTGCACACAGGTGGACTTTTGGCCTCAGCATTACAAGATACATATTGAAATTCTTCCTCTTTATGGTTAGAGATGACTGCCTTTAATAACATTTGTCACTTAGTCACAATGTTATTCTATTGATTTGCTTTTCCATAAATCAGCAGGGCAAGAATAGTCTTTGGAAAGAAGATGTTGGTTTCTTCTCCCACCCCCAGCCAGAGCCCTTGTTGCATATCCCTTTAGTCCATCCACCCAAAATCCCATGCAGCCAAACAGTTGGTCAAAAGTGTAATAGAATTTATTTATTTGGCTGCCATGACCATTTTATTCATCACTGTTGCACCTAATAAATGCCCTGAGAAAATACACACCACCACCTCCTTTTCTGCCTGCATTGGAGAAACCCTTCAGCAGAACACAGGGGAAAAACCCAAGAAAAACAAGTGGAGAAATAGAAGGACAGGGAAGAGAGAGAACTCTGTTGAAGGAGGTAGGAGTTGTGCTATGGATACCAGAAAAGCAGCAACTCACACTTCTTATCTGTTATCTCAGTTCCATACAGTAAGACTCAAGAAAACTGAAAAGTGCAAAGCATTTCTAGTGGGCAATCAAAAAATTAGTCCCCTACAGAGTCAGGTAAGTGCCAGCTGGACAGCAGCAGCTTCTGACCAGCGATGCAAAGTCTGCACTTTGGCCTCTGCCAGAGCACAGACCTCTTGCTGCTGCAAGTGCTGAGCCCAGAGAAGCTGCAGTGCACAGTGCAGGGCTGCAGGAACTCCCCCAGCAGTGCAGCTGCCTGCCTCAGCAGAGGACATCACACAGCTCTGCCCACTTTCCCTTGCTGCTGTGGCACTGGATCTCTCGAGAGATGCTTCCACCAGGGCATCACCACAGTCACACCAGGAAAATCAGCAACAGCACCCAAGAATTCCTATTCCCTGCTCTTCCAGTGCAGACGTGGAAAGGTGCCACAAAAACATCAGGAGAGTAGGAGCAAGAACTCTGCCATTGCACTGGGCTCCTCAGCAGCCCTCTCTGCAGCTTTCCTCTTCTCTGGAGGAGACAATGTTGTGACCCCAGTGTGCAATCACCACCGTAGGGAAGTCAGGGATACAATTTAAAGAAATAAAGAGCAAACTGGTCTAAAACGGAGACAGAAGCAACCTCATTTTCTGGCTCAACTTTATGAAAATCTGATTAGACCTTAGTGAAATTTAATCTTTGCCTTCCAGACCTTCTGAGACAACAATAAAGATCTTCTGAGCTCATAAAGTACCCAGAGAGGGGAGATACCACTCAACTGTAGGAAAACAGCTGAGAAAAATTATTTTTCTTGGCTCTAATCAGCAGGTAAATCTGCAAAAAATGTCATTAAAAAGTGAATGATAAAAAGCTACACGTCACTATTTTCAAATACAAGAACATGTTTTATCAGACAAAGTAATAAAAATAAGCTACAGAAATAATTAGGAATGCCAGACATTCAGAAGAGCATATTTGTTCAAATTGCTAAGATAATCAAGAGACTCAAAATTTGACTCCCAGCAGTCCTGCAGTGCTAACATTTCTTTTTCCTTTTTTTCCTACTACAAATTTACAGCAAAAACAAACCAACCTACCAGATACATTTTTACATTATCAGCCCTTCCCTAGAACACTTTTGTTTCAAAACCACTCATTAAGCTGGAACTGGCAAAACTCAAAGTTCCTGCCTTTTATTCTCACCCAGAGGGTCCACATTTCTCCATGTCCTTGTAACAGCTGTTCCTACGCTGCCTCATGAGACAAAATGGGAATTTTTTTTCATTTTCTCAAAACATTTTTACTTTCATGGACAGATAATACATGGTGTCACTAGTCCCACAAGAGGCCACACTAAATTCTGCTTCCTGTGCTGAGCACAGATCAACAGAAAGCTTTCACTGCAGGAAGTGCTGATTTTTGGGTGTCATTCCCCTCTGCCAGCTCAGCAGCAGCAGTGGCACCAAAAGAAGCCTTTCTGCTCATTCAGCACCTGTGGTGGAATATTTGCCAAGGGTTTGATCTTGTCCTCCTGGCTCGTGCCTGCAGTGCCCAGGAATCCCAGGGGGTCCCACAGCCAAACCTTTCCTACTTTGGGCTTGCTGTGCCCACCACAAGCCAGATTTTGTTGGCAGAGTCCAAAACCAGAAAATCCTACAGCTCTGATGTTTCTTGGACTCTTACAATGCTCTCCTTACTGCCCAACAAGATCAGCTTTTGCAGCTTTTAGGAAAGAAAGCAAGCAATTCTTACCAGCGTACAACAGTCTGGGAAATTAAAAAAGAAAAGGAAAAGACCAGATATGAACAGGTGGTAAAATTGTATTTGCAATCTTCTCCTCTAGTAATCTAATACACCAGCCATCTCCTACAGCTCATTTCTATCATATCATACCAAAGTGATATGTGCAGGAAACGTTAGAAAATAAATAGATGCAAAAAAAAATCCTAATTATGGATATGCAGATCCAAAATAATTGAGGACAATGTGCACAGACTAAGTAGACTTACAAACTAGAGGATGCTAAATATATACATAGATATTTATATATATATATATATATCAATCATCTAGGAACTCAATTTACTTTTTGCATGCATTGATTCCCCAATTCTTACTGTTGCCTATAGAATCCTTCTCATTCTAATCCCACATGTCATGCAGCTATGCAACAAAAATGTGGTTATGTTGCATATGGTTATGTAGCAGAATATCTGTAGAATAAAGTTTCCTGTTTGAAATCCTATTTTAACCATGCAATTAAAAATCTACAGCAATATTGCAATTACAATACTTCAAAAATGCATCTATGCAGAAAGCTAGAAAACTGGAATGAATCTGGTATTCTGATCTCTTACTGTACAGATGTACAATAATTCTCAATCTGTTCTTGCCTGGGCAAGTCAGAGTCTGTGCAACATCCAAGATTAATTAGAAGGAACACGTGTTCCTCATGAACGATGTCATGTCTAGTACTAAATGCAAATTAATTCATGTCAGCATGGGCCATGTTGTGTCACGATATTTTTTGGTTTAGAAAAAGAATGTACTCTTTTTTGACTGCAATTACGATAGATTGTTTATTGATTTTACAATAGCTGCAGAAAGATTTTATAAAAATAAAACATTGGGCAATATGTAAGTTGGTTTTCTGCTGGGTTTTTTGTTGTTGTTTGTTTGATCTTTGCCACCTAACTGGGCTAAGAGAAGTCATAAGGTGTGAACACATTACAGTCTGTTGGGGCATCTATCACATGAACAGAGTGGTTATCAAAGGCTCAACAACAGCCACCTCTTCCAGCTCATTGCCTTGAGGAAACAGCACTGCCTCCAACACCAAACACAAAATAACATCACATTACACATGCAGAACCCAAGGTCTCAGCTTTAACTCTCCTTTGATCTTCCATAACAGAAGGAAATGTAAACCAAGATCAAGTTTATTAACTACAGATCAAAGTGCAGCCTAGTTCTTCCCTTTCCAACAGCAATTAAAGACTGGAGGTAAATTTCTAGGGGAAATTATTTAGAGATATATAGGTTATTTTTGCAATCATTGAATGTGCTATTCCAATTTAAAAACACAACTTCAGGACACGATGACCCATATTTCTCCCAGCTCTTACTTGGAGTTTCCTGCTCTTCCTCTGGAATTAGGGTGTTTGTTAATTGGGAGCATGGACATTTAGCACCATGTAAAGAGCTAACAGAATTATTGCAGTAATACAGTAAAAACTTAGAGGTCCAATCATCATTTTAAAATGCACTATATCCTCAAAATACGTTCTTCCAACATATTCAGCTTTACATATTCTGAGCAGAGATTGGTGGTACAGGTTATTTTAAAACTCATTGAGTATAAAAAACCAAATCTATTTCTCCAGCCTTGGAAACACCTTGGAAATTGCCTTCTGTTCCCAGCATCATGTGAATTCATCACTTAAGTGCACTACAAAACAAAAAGCTATACTGCACTTGGATTTCACTTTTAGGAGCAGTTTAGTCACTTTTTATAACCTGAGAATTATAATTCTTTACCATAGCAGCAGCTTAAAACACATTATGGTGTCTCATTTTTTTGAAACTTAATTGTAGAATGCTCTTAATATGGCCTTTAAAATAAAACACAATCAAAATACCATAAAAACCTTGCAGCTTCTTACACAATTAAATTCTTTGAATGAAAAGCACCATCTTGCAGTTTTGCAGATCAAAGCAGAAGATGCATATGCTGAAGCACAACTCAGGGTAAGCAGATGCCATTAATGATTGAGACTTATGACTGAACATTTTTCCAAATATGAGGCAATATGAAACCAAGATATCTGTGAATTACATGCAATTTTGGGATGTTCATACAGATATGTCAGTCTTGAAAAAAGAGAAATGTTTTCATACCAAGTTTGATCATTCCCACAACAGTCAGCAGGAGGTTTGGGATTCAGTTTGGGGCACTGGTGTCAGGAGCATAGGACAGGCTCTTGTAAAACATCACCACCCTCAGCTTCCCCCATGCTAAGTCAGCTCACCTAAAACATGTCCTAAAGTAGATTTTATTTCTTAAAATATCAGTTGACAGACAAGTGATAACAGCTAAAACTCAGACTACCTACTCTATTAAAAGTAACACAGCCCTGCCTCTTCAAATTAACACTTTCACCTCCTCTCCTCTGGTTCATCTCCAGAACCCTTTGTTAAATTCCAGTGCCACCAGACCCTCACATCAGTGCTGGATTGCATCCAGGGTTCCTCATTTTACAGCTGGTTTCAAAACCACAAGGTAAATTAGTATTTACCCACAAAGATGCCCAACAATCATTGCCATACTATATTCAGCTTTCTCCTTAGATTGGCAAGTACTGCTCAGTATAAGGAGTTGGGTTTGTTTTTTTCTTTTGGAAACATTCTAAAACTACAGCCAATACTGACACGTTTCCTTATATTCCCAAATTAGTTGCATAATGCTGCTGCCCTTTTGTAAAGATAGATCACACTGGCACTTCAGAAATGGCTGCAGTTTCCAAGTGATGACAGAATTTCTCATCCCCGCCCTATTCCCATCGAGTGCCAGGATCCTTTCCAACGCCTGCAGCAGTGCTTTGAAGTAGGTGCAAATGCAGCAAATGCAAAAGATTAAAGGATTCTGGAGTTCATGGAAAGAGGTGCAGAGCTCACTATCACCAGAAAGATTCAACTAAACCTTTTACATTTTTATTTAAAGAATTTCATCATGAGATGAGTTACACCATGGCTCTTTTCCTCGGGATACATTTTACATAACTGTCTATGCTGCCTGTGACTAAATCCTTAAATGCATAGAAATGGACACACGTTCAGCTTTCCACCATCGTTCTCTGAGACACTGCAGATCTCACACACAGATAACAGCATACCAAGAGCTGAAAGGTTAAAAAGTGTTCAAAATAGACAGCAATATTACCTCAACATTTTCTTTTTTAAGCAGATTTCACACAGAATGTTTAAAGGAAAAGTTTCACATTTAAAACATCCTCCTACAGGGGGAAGCTGCAACATTTCTGACAGATATTTTCATTTTTGTTAGGCATTTCACTTACTCAGTATCCTGTCAGCTAAGAAACTAGGAGTCAGGGCTTTCAAAAATCAACTGATGACACAGGTCCCAGTCACTGTGTGTCCCTCCAAACGTGGCTTACATGGCATCATTCCTTTCAAGGCAGGGGGAGAGGAAGATTGGGGTTGATGGTGACTAATTTTTTTTATTCATCCTTCAAATCCCAACTGTTAGCCAAGTCGAAGTTGAGCATTCAAGCAACAAAGGTTTCCACCACACTCATTGCTGCTGAATGACCTGACGTGTACCAGTAGCAAAACCTGCTCACCCTCAGGGTATCACAAAATCTCTTCACTGAGACATTTTGATATTGGCTTCCAGAAGATGCAGTTTAAAGAAATAGGGCATAAAATACTCCCTAAAACTTTCAGAAGAGTATACAAACAGTTGAGAATAAAGTAGATCAGCTACACTGATATTTTATTTCTGTTGTTCTCTACAGTAAGTGTGACAGATTTGGAAACAGAACTGGTCTTGTATTAAAGGCCATAAATAGAGAAGAGAAATATCTTCTGTTTCTCTGCTATTTCTATTCAGCTCTGGGTCTGTCTGCCCAAACTTTATCCTCAAATGAGCTCCAGCCTCTTCCTTTCCCTGATGGCATCTGGTGCCTGATTTCCCCAATCAGGACCTCAACAACAAATCCCTTTCCCTCCAGCCCTAATGCCACAGGCCCATTCTCCCAGCCCACCACAAAGCCTTGGCTGCCCATCCTCACCCTGTTCCCTGACTCTGCAGACCCCAGCTGTGCCTTGGGTGATGCAGAGCAGAGAGCAGCAGAGAGAGCAGCCGTGAGCGGGCTGAGCCCTGCAGCAGCTGGGCCACCATAACTACAGCAAGATGCTCCTGCATTTACTGAGCTCTGGGACCCACAGTTCCCATGGAAGGCATGTGAAGTGTGCTGGAACTCTCCACCTGGCAGCTGACCCAAATGAGCACCAGTCACACTTCTGTTATTGATGCACTTTCATTTTAGAATACACTTAACGAAGGTTGAGTTTGGGTTTTCTCCTAAGACTGGCATTGCTGAAATGAAGCTGATGCAGATCTCAGTTTCTCTTCCTGGACCTGTGACACATGTCTACCATAACAGATTTGTCCTATTTCTAATATTTGTCTCTCTCCTCCATTTTAGACAGAACTGCTGAAAATATTTACACATGGGCATTACCAACTTCACTGTCCTTGTATGAGATCTCTTCCTTTTTGATCTGTTTCCCATTGCTTTATTAAAATTTAAGAGAGGAACACTGGGAGAAAGGGGGAAATGAGTGTTGTTTGTACAGTTTGAACACCTTAAATTGCTGCAAGGTAGAGAACACAGTAAAACTGGTAGAAATATTTGTAAAGATAAGTTTAAAGGCCTAACACATAAACAGCACTCTGAGTTACAGTGCTTTGTGCTTAACAGAGTCAGCATGAGAGCCCTGAGGCTAAAAGTAAAGTTAACAAGCATGAACAACAGAATTGCCAACACCAGGACACAGTTTATATGTATCCTGTGCACATGCTTTTTCAAATGTAACTAATTTTTACTGAAGATAAATAGGAATATTAATGAATATCTTAGCCTGTGGCACTGGGTTGGCAAGGTACCATGCACAATGAGAAAATACAACAAAATTAAGAACTTCTAAAAATATATTAGCAGTAATAGCAAATTTTAGCTTCTTACTGTTTTGTCTTCTATTTTCAGTGAGACCCAATGAGGTCATTAAACTTATGCAATGACTTAAATTTTCTTCACTTGTGTAGAGCAACTCAGGCTTTTTTAAGAGGGTCAGTGCCAAGCCACTTGCATTTGATCCACCTTCCTTCCAAGCTGGAAGATCATTTGCTCTCCTTAAGCCCTATATTACACTAGGGTGGAACAGTACCCTAAACTGCTACATCCTCAGACCTCTTCTGGGCTTAGGAGTTCAATTTATCATTTTTCACCAATTCAGTCACACCTAGAGGCCCCAGGGAGTGAACAGCTAACACTGTTTAATCTAGTCTGCCCCCCACTCCTTCTCAACAACTCCTTTAATAACCCAAAGGTGTGAAGAGATGAAAGCAATACAGCAAAAGCCAACAACTCAAAATACTAAATAACTCTATTCCCTGACTTGTGACTTCTAAGTTTCCTTGGCCAGTCCTCAAAGGTTCTTCCTGAGACCAGGAGGCCTTATCAGATGGAATTCAACATCAGTAACTTCAAAGTCATGCTCTGCAGGCATGATGGGGAAATCAATCCAGCTGTGGTACACTGTTATTAGATCAGCTATTGCCACTCAGAAAAGAAACCTGTGAACCTGCCCGTGGAATTGTCAGCTCAATGTTCATCAACAAAGGAAAAAATGGGTCAGAGGAGCAACCCTCCAAGGAGCAGAGAATGAAATCTAACACACCTTCGTGTGTCTGTTGTCACAAACTTGGATGGTGGCATTCAAGTTCTGTTTCACTTTTTTAAACACTATTCAGCTTTGCTTCTAACCCCAAAAGAACACTGGGAACAAGAAAATTCTAGAAGAAAAAGGCAATTATAGATAGAAAATATCATCAACACTGAAAGAGAATAGAGCTATTATACTCTTTCAGACTGGGGAAGAAGGTGATTTAGATGGGAATAAAGTACTACAACAATTTTGGAGTTTAAAACACTTCTCAATGCTAGAACACTTATTCAAAGGACAACTCTGAAGACCCAATTTAGATCCAGACTGCTATGGGCAAATCCCTCAGGGTCCCCAGCCAAAAGGTCATTTGAAGTGGCACACAGCAGTAAAGGAATGAGTTGTACAATGCTTTCACCACCACCACCACCCCAGCCAGAGGACAGGACCAATCCAGGCTGATTCAGTGTTCCTGCCAGATGGTGTGTGCCAAGAGGCTCCCACAGAGCACAGGCTAGAAGCTAAAGCTGCCCCCAAGATAACCTGCAATCTGAAATAGGAGACTGTGCAGAGATGCCACCTGCTCCCCCTTGCAGTGTAAGCAAGCCCCTGGATGGGAGCCAGTCCCAGGGGCATAGAACTCTGCTGCTTGTTCACACATACACACACAAGAGATCGAATGTGTTTTTCCTAGTGCAGAATTTTTATTCCAGAAAACACTGGGCTGTTGGGTATTTTCTCACTCCCCTCTCTGTAGATGTCATGTAGTCTGAAGAGAATAAGAAAAATCTATGCCTTCTTCAAAACTCTATTTTAATGAATTTAACTCCTTCCACTGCCTTAGGCAGAAGATTCAAACCAAGATGAACATGTGTTTTCATGCTTTCAAACAAGTCTCATCAAGACCAGGCTTACAAATACAGTCCAGACATAGCACAATCACTACTTCCCTATAATATGGCCTAACCCATTGTAGAAGGTTTTTCATATAACTAAGTTGATGCAAAGAGCCTCCTCATTCTTTGAAATTTAAAACCAAGCATTTCTGCCAGAAACTGTCCAACATTTTCCACCCAACAGGAAACTTGTCCTCCCAAGCCAACAAGCTCCTGATAGAAGCAGCTATGCTCTCCCCTCCACAGCTCTGGTACAACATCAAACCCCGTATTTTAATCCAGCATTTTTTTGTGTGACTCTTTGGGCATGGTGAACACAGCCTTTCTTCAGGCCTTTGTATCAGAAAGTTGTTATAGAGAGACCAAAGCCTGTGTCCACTGGTGTAAGAGCATTGACCATGACAGAAGCACACTAAACTGATAGTGTGCTGATAAATCAGAACTAAGCTCATACTGAATTGAATGCTCTTCTCTGTTATTAAAAAAAAAAAAAAAAAAACACCACCAGAGTCTGTGAGCATGGCAATATACCAGTCTGAAGGAAATGGAAAATAAATGCTTCCAATACTGGTACAACATGTATTTGCTAAGCCAGGCACTGAAGAGAATAGCCTAAATTCTGCTTAACATTACAAGTCCACTGCTCCACAACTGGTCCTGCAGATCAAACTTGAGCAGAAATTTAGCTGACCCCTAAGGCATCCTGTACCACACACCTGGATTTTGTATGTCTGGCCTCCTCCAGGGGACACAGGCTGCCCTGCCCTGGATAACAGCAGGCTATTACATTGCATTTAATAAATTTGGGGTTTGTCGTGGGGGGAATTGCAGGGATGAAGATGAGGGGAGCAGAGGGAAGAGGCACAGGGGTGGCTGAAGCAGTGGCTCAGCCTGTGCTCTCCTGGCTGGCAGCCCCCCAGGTCACCGACCTCCCAAAGAGTCAGTAAGGTGTCTGTCACAGGCTTCTCCCTCTGCAGCTTCACACCCCATTAACATGCTCTGCAAAAGTCTACTGTCTGAACAGGAGGAAGCATCACCTCTTGAATCTTTCCACCACTCATTCCTGTTTTGACAGTGCTTGATTATAACCTATGGTGTAAAAAAATCAAATGCATTTGCCTGCCTGCATTGCAGAATGAAGATATTTAGCAGATACATGGACTAACCTTTCAAAGTTAAATCCAGATATTAAATTGCAGAGAAATATCCTGTTGACTGCTTCTAGCAGAAACACCCAGAGAATTATTTTAACAGTCTCCAAACTATTCATTACTGTGGAAGAAACCAAAACCAGGTATATCTGGAAGAGAGCAAGATCCAACAATACAAAAATACAAACTCATGACATGGAAGACAGCTTTGGAAAACAAAATTAGCAATGCTTTCACTGGACACAGCACATACTGAAATGATAACTAGGAACCCAGAATGATATTACTATGCTTTTGATATGTGACCTTGTCAGAACTTCACTTCGCTGGAGAAAGTCTTGTAGTTTTGTTCTTTCATTTCACCCCTAGATCCAAGTATCACTTAGATACATTTATTTTCTCAGCATGTCATTTTAGGAAGTTGCAATTTTACTCAATACACAAAGTCATTTCTCTGTTCTCAAAAAAAGAGCCTCTGTCCAAACTTGAGCATTGTGCATCTGAACAGTAAAGAAAATCATTGCATTAAGAAAGCATTTTATTACCAGCCATTCAGACCACATCTTTGTTGAAAAATTGTAATGAATAGTACATTTATACCACAGGGTTCCTTATGTTCTAAACTATGTTTTGACCACAATATCCACACTCAAAAACTTTCCTGTCCACTCTTGCAAATCCCACAATTGTTACAGTGTAGAGTGAAATTCCTATTTTACTTTCAACTAGAATTTCTAAACATACACAATTGCAGCACAAATCCTGCTAAAGCACTGGGAGACAGAGCCTGTGCATTTTCTCTTTCTCCATCCACATGGCCTATGCTTCTTTCTACTTACCTAGTTAACAGCCCTCTCATTCCTTCTATGAAAGCTGCTGTGTTGTTTAAGTAAAACAATGCCTGGCATTTCCCCAATATCTTTCCAGTTGCCCAAGGTAAAACCTAAAATTGTAGATAAAACTTATCATGCCCCTGTATTCATTAGATGTCCTGAGCAATGCTTGAAAGCCTCTGGAACAGTAACACCTACAAGAGGTCAGTAGAAGTAAGGGTCAATTATAAATAAGAGAGCAAAAAGGGCTTAAGTTAGATGACCTCTGAAGGTACCTGAACCATTTCTCAATTTCCAGGCCATTATTAGCAAATTCAGCAGTGGCAGCATTGCTGATACAGGATCAGACCTGCTTTATCATCTCTTTGGCCTTGCAGCTCTATGTGCTGCCTGTCTGACAATCTAATTAAACCTTTTCCTGCTGAACACCATACAGCCAGGCCACATCATCAGCCATTGCATGACAATGTGAGTTATCAGAAGGAACAAAGCAGAAGGCCATGTCCAAAAGGTCAGCTCCTATTTGCTACCACCTGCCTTTCTCAGCAGGTGCCCATAGCCCTGATTTTCCTCAGTAACACCCACAGAATGGAGATCAGCTTTTATAGTCTTCAAATACTCACACACACCTTGTAGCAAATGAGTTTTGGGAACCAAAGTACCACTGCAGGTTTGAGCAGGGCTTGGGCAGCCTGTCCTTTCCAAGGCACTTACAACACTGAGCACATTCACCAGCAATTAAAATACATATAAACCAACTTCTACTCCAACTGGCAGTGACAGTTTAAGCTATGACACTCCTGGGCTGGCATCTCCCAGGTAACACCAAGTTCCATATTTCCACAGGCTTCCTGACCCATACCAGAAAGGGCCAACCCTACACAGAATTTCCCCGTGCCCTGTGCCGACTTCAGTACGTGATGCCAGCCATATGTCACTGACTCCACACACCTGCTTCAAGGGCAGCAAGCTAGACTGTGACTTTTACCAAATGCCTTCATCCTGCCAGGAATTAATTTCTCCCTCAAGCCCTCCTGACATTTCCGTGGATCAGAAACTGTTAATTAAACACTTCCAGTCATGTCCTGTCTCCCGATTTGCATCCTGAATGCAACACCAGTGCAAGCTTGTTTCCAGCTGGATTTGACTGCAGCAAAGAGCAGAGCTGAACTCATCTATTCGTCCCCAAAACCCTTTTCTGGAGTGATAATGGACAAGGGAACCCTTGCATTAGCCTAGTAGAGCAATAATGAAGCAATGAAATCCTTGAGGAACATACTGAGAACACAGGACCCCACAACTGCAGCTGTACTGCCATGGGTACCCAGGCATCAGCCCTGCAGCTCTCCCCGAGGAGATTTGCAGCTGTGTTTTGTGGGCTTCAGCTGGCACACAGGGAGCCTGAGAGCTGCTGTAGATGCCTTGATCCAACACATGGAAAAAAGTTTCCAGCTTAATTTCAAGATGCTATTTTTCCAATAGATTTTTATCTTATGTATACCGAAAAGTTTGTGCTCCTGGAGGCTTTTTCCAAAAACTGTTTTTGTGTGTTTTGCCTACATGCACAGGAGAAATACTTTAAACAAACCTGCTCCTTTAACTGTTTGCTTAAGTGGATGCTATTGCAATGAATTATCTTTCTTTAGCCACAGCTGCCTCCCAATGGATTTCTTCTGTTTCTTACAGGGAATTTAACAGCAGTCTCTCCAATCCAACAGAACTGACAAACTGCTTTAGTTTAGTGAGGCTCCATGCTGGGCAAGTCCCAGAACCTCCTATTCTTTACAAACAGCATTTCTTTTTAAAAGGTGCAGAGAGTTTGTTTCCATATGCTCAGGATTTCTCAATACTGCTGTTCTTACAAACTAGTAAATGAATGCCTCCAGCTAGCAGTAACATTTCTATCAATGTAACAGCCCAGCCCACAGGGATCTAATTTACTGAAACTGGTTAAGTGCTACACAAACATCATCTAGAGAGATTAATTGGCTGTTAAAGTTTGATTGCTTTGCAATCCCTTGGTGATGGTTGGAAAATGAAAAAGTGATCTTTTGTCATTACGTAAATACCTTAAGGTACAGTATATATGCAGGGCTTTGTGTACATTTTATAAACACAGCAAGTCTTCAGTGGGTAGGAGAACCGTGACCCATTTATTTATACTGAAGTTTATTTAGTATATTCATTATGGATGACATTTTCCTGAAGTTTATTTAGGAGCAAATTCTTCCCAGGCTGTAATTAATCCAAATTAAAACACATTTATGCTGATCATTAAAGCAATTTGTTGCAGACAAGTTTCCATTTGATCATTTCCCAAAGTCTGTATTACTGTATTCTGAATCTTCCATTTCCTAAAGTGCAACTTTTCATTTCTTCTAAAAAAAACAAATAAAAATACCATAAGCCAGATACCCCTGGCTTCTGGAATTTTTCCACTCAGAGGCTCCCTGAAGTTATAGGGGAAATTGGTGTCACTCTTCTATTACTCAGTTTTCTCCGTTTCTGGTTTGTGAAAACCTTGCTGAATCAAAAGTTTTATAACCCTGGTTTTCTCAGGGGAGAGCCCTAATCAGATGTGAAGAAGGGTGTGCAGAACAGCTCGAAGCTCTGTTCACTGACCATGCTACAAGAATATGTGAGGAATCAGAGCTAGAGACCAGCCAAACGAGCTGTCAGTGTGACCATCCCGTACAACTTCAGCAAAGGAAAATGGCTGATTTACACACTGCAATCTCCTGCATATAAGAAACTACTTTTTCCTGAGGAACTGTCATAATTTTTTCACGAGCTACCTCATTGACAACATATATCTCCAGTACCTACAGGCATGCCCAGAGGAATAGGTCCCCCTCATTAGTGTTTGTATAAATATATAGGATGGTGCAGTAAGGATCAGAAATACGTAGGCAACAGATTAAGAACAAGTGCTATTGAGATCAGAGTGGAATTACTGAAATCACTATTAGCAATGTGAATGAGAAAAGAAATGTTTTTCAGATTCAGGGGAATTTGAAGCTCTTGCATAGTAGGAAAAACCCTTTTTATTCTTAGGCTCAGGAAAATCTGATCAGGAATCAGCAATAAAAAATCCTCAGCATCCCATATTAAATTGTTCTTCCACTGATATATGACTAAATATCCATAATAGTTCAGCATCTGTGTTGCATGTAAAGCTTAATACAGAGGGTGGGGAAAAACTAAGAACCATAGCACAGACTTCATATAAAACAGTCCTAAAATAGACTTTCCAAAGGCAGGGCGTGAAGAATTTAAACAATTTGCAGATACTGATACATTTGTAGTCTGGATACATGAACAAAAAATCCCTTTATTGTATGCTGTACATAAGTGTGACAGCCCATTTATTGAGGAATTTGCACAGTTCTGAAAGAGAGAAAACTGAATGAACCATCTCTTCCAGCTGGGCTATAAGGCAAGGGGTGGGAGTTAAATCTGTAGTGAAGTCCACAGCTGGTACAGGAAAATAGGTAATGGCCTTTTGGGAAAAGTAATGGAAAAAATCCATGATTGTGTGTACTAACAGACATTCTTAAGTTACCATTGCAGAAAAAAGTGCTCAGATACCATGGTGATGAGCATCTTGTATAACAAAGAATGAGTACCAGCTCATACAGTAAAGGGTCCTAGCAGAACTGTCCATCAAATGGGCATGGACCCAGCTTGTTTTAAAAAAGAAAAACAACCAAAAAACACCAAAACACACCAGCACAGCCCCAGGAAAGGCATATCTTAGTGCAGGAAGTGCCTAGCTCAGTCCTTCGGAGCACCTTATCTGCTTTGTTAATTGGAGCTTTCAACTTGCCTTTGGATCATTTCAGATCTTGGGCCAGCAAAGGGGAGGGAGGGGAGTTTGAAGTTTGGAAACCAAGTTCTGCCAAGCTAAATGCAAATGTCAGCTCTGCCAGCGTTTTCAAAGCTGGCACACACATCCCTCCCCTTCCCACCTGCCTTCTCCTCCACCACCATTCCATGATGCCTGGAGAGCCATGTGCTATCCAGGAGCACTTAATCCAAGAGATGCCACTTAAATCCAAAAGATTATCACTGGATTTGGCAAGTGAGATATGCTGGAGGCCAAGATTACCAGGGGAAGAGGGAATGCACTGTTTGGAGCTGTTAATTATCATCTACCAAGCAAATCTTTTGCAACTGAAGCCTGAATTTGCACTCTGCACTAGGGGTGAACACACCAAACCCTACTTTAGATTATTTAAAACTACCATACAGCTGGCCTGGATCATGTTTGTGTAAAATAGCTGACTCAAAACCTCAGATTGCTTATCCTGTTCAGATTACATCCCCTCATTCATTCCTGTATTTAAATGAAACGGTTTCAAAATAGGCACCTATATCACTTAGGAAAGAAATACACTTTAAAAGAAGTAATAAAACTGTCTCCTTTCTGCACTGAAAAGGCTCCTAATTGCCTTACACTTACTAACACCTCCCAGATTTATGGTGCCAGTTGGATTCATCTCCCTCATATCCCATTAAGAGTGGCTATTTCCTGTCAAAGATACACTGAGCAGACCCTGTGCTCATGCTCCAACCCACAGATAACAAGAATGGCAGCTCCCTTATTTACACTGCAGTCCTCTGGCAGCAACACTGTTTGCCTTCTTTGCTGCAGCTGTGCATGTTGGGATCAGCACTTCAAGGATTTTTATGTTCACTTGAAAGTGTCTTTCCTGGGCAGCATGCTCTGGAATCTCACTCATTATATACCACACTTTAAACTGGCTCCCACCTTTTATAGCTTCCTAACTGACTGTTCTGCAATTTATGAGCAGAAACCTAAATGATCTGGATCTCCTGTATCTAATTGCAGCAAGGGAGGCCTCAGCATTTGTTGTGTCTTTTCATTGATTTCCAGCCTCAAAATCCTTGCTTTGTACAGCATTGTCAGAGGCAATTAAGGAGCACATGTAAAGCCTGGATTCCACCACAGATCCTAAAACCTAACACTACAGAGACCCTTCAGAACCTGTAAGGCTTACTGATGGCTCCAATTTGCTTTCTCAAGTTGGCCCTAAGTCCTTTCCCTCCTCCCCTTCCCACCAAGTATATTGGGTTGTTCAGTTTGTGGAGGTTTTAATTTATTTTTTTTAATGAAACTAATACCCCATTCTCTTAATATCTTTAAAGAGTTTAAGCATGTTCAATACAGAATTTTTGTCATCTGGCTTCTATTGAGAGCAGCAAGACACTGATAACAGAAGAGCTGCCAGCACTTTGTAATGCCCAGCATCATCTGTACACAACCTTCCTCAGAGTTTTCAGGATTCTGGAAGGATCTCTTTGGCTTTTCATACTGCTTTGCAGCCTGCCAATGGGACTGGTTTGGACTCCAGGTGGTAAACAGTTAATCATATGACATTTTTTCCAAGTGCTTTCTCATTTGGGCCATTAAAATTCACTTAAACTTTAAAACAGCTTATAAGACTTTCCACTTGAATGACATCAAACAGTGCAGTCTCAAGTTTTCCAGTGTGTTACTTGACCCCTCAAATGAAGGCGTTGTATGTTGGTCACATTCTGGACCTCAGGAATCTCTTAAACTTAGAGGTTTTATTTATTTGTTTTAAGGTCTGCTTAAAGCTTTGAATCTCCATTTCTCCATCCAATACTGGTTATATTTGCCACAAACTGCTTACCATTTCTATTGTCTTAAAACCATTCATGTGTTGCTTTTCTGGTAGAAAAATATCTGAATGATGACTAAAAGACATCTTTGCATTTGCAGATACAGTTACTGCACCTGCAAATCTTTCCTCATAGGTCTGAATGATTTCCCCATATTTTTCAATCATTGCTTTCTCACTGAAGGAGTTACTAGAGTGACTTGCACTACAGTTTGGATTTTTAAATCTAAAGTACCCAGAAAGTTATTTGACTTTAATAGGTAGCCCAGTGAAGGACTCCCTTAATGCCACAACCTAATAGCATTCACAGTTTATATCAGATTGTTTTAGCAGTGATTAAATTGAAACCATATACTGGATGCTCTTTTCAGCTATGTTATGGGAAAATTCTTCCTTTAGTTTCACTTATTTTATAAAGTTGAAAAAATATTTCAAGTCAGACATCACAAGAGCTTGTGGATATTTGCTTTTACAGATCCTAACTTGGTGTACTACTTTTCTTCTCTGATGTTCAGCCTAATGCTTGCCTTCATGCTATCAGACAAACTTGAAATATCATCAAACCTCTGCTCACCCCAACAATTTAGCATTAAACTCATAAGATACCATATACAAATGTGGAAGAGCATAATAGGATTCCAGTCCTTTACTGAAAATTACGAAAAAGTAGCACTACACTTGCCATTTCTCCACTGAGCTGTACTTTCTTTAGATCTTTTTTGTAAAGAGAGCATTTCCCACTTTTTAAAGCAACAGAGGGTCTAAATTATGACAGACTGATTTTTAAGTTCTCTGCTCAAGTGAGAGAATAATACAGATACATGGTATAAGAGGAGATTCATAAAAGAATGGGTGAATCCAAGCACTGCACAGATTCTCCATTCTCACTTTTATTAAAAGCAGCACACAGAGGGGTGATTTACACCATTTTACCTTGGGGAGAGAGGGAGAGGTGTGGGACAGAAGGGCTGAACAAGGCTACTGACCACATTTTCTCTATTAATTCCTGTTTTTCAACACAGCAGATACCGTTTGGGTTTTGCCACCATACCCTAGAAAGGAATAATGCTCTGTACATTTGCACAGCAGAACATTGGAGCAGAGCACTCATGTCAGTGTCAATAAAGGGACAAATAAGTTTTGTTTCTATTAGACAAAAAATAATGAGAACACTTATCCCCAGTTCTCTCCCACCCAATTTTCCTTATGACTTTTCAAGCAAGAACAGTAACCTCATTTGCCAGAATAAACACAAAGAGTGTTGTTACAGCCCATTTTGTTCATTTTTTCTTATTAAATTCTGACACATAAAGGCCAAACCCAAACAAAATATGCACATGCTCCACAATGTCAGTCATTGAAAACCTGCCTTACCCTAGCAAGCATCTGTATCTAAATATCATTAAATGTTACATAATCAGTCAATATCAAGATATTGGCTGCCTACAAAAAGGAGTTCCCTCCACTTTCAGGTCAAAAAAACCCCACATATTTGGGGTAAAGTCATTCTCAGGTTGATCCTTTGCAGAACAAAACTTCCAAGATAAATAGTTCAAATTGACTAAATCTGAGTATTCCTATTAACATTTAAAAACAAGATTTCTAAACATAGCCCAGACAACAATGCTGGGACTATAATTCTAAAAATATCTGCAGATGCTGATCAGCTCCTAAACCCAACAGCACTGGCATTTTCAGCCATCCCTGCAAGCATTCACCTCTTAGCACAGCCTCACAATCACAGCATTTCTTGTCATTCCTGGAGGAATTGCTCCAATATCCTTGGCACTGTGTTTGTGTGGCACATACAGGAGCACCGAGCACAAATGCAGACTTGCAGGAAATTTCACCTGTGCCTTTATTGTCTTGTTTTCACCAGACAATTGCAAATATCTGGCTCTAGATTTATAATGTCTAATTTATTCATATTAACCTTACTGAAAACCACCAGTCTTCTGATGTGTCCCTCTGGAGAATCCATGGCTCCTGTTGCCCAAGGTACTTTTCAGCTGTCTGTTTACTGAAGCAATACTTAAAAAAGGAAAAAACAACTAGAAGATAGGGGAAAAAAGAAAACCAAAACAACACAGAGAAATGCAAGAATTCTCAGGAGACTGAATGTAACAACATTTGTAGACCATAATGTGAAGAACCACTCCCCTCAAGTGATTGCTGTAATTTTTTCAAGAGAATTACAAATAGGGTTTAAATTTATTTTAAATAAGGTTAATTAAACTGGAATGCCTGACTACAATTTCTTTCCCATGACTTTGGAATAAAAAAAATACCCCAAACTTTGAAAAGCATCAAAAATTTTGAAGACCAGTTTTTTCAAAGCATTTGTTCATCTCTCAGGTTACAAAGGAAATCTCTGCATCATTTTCCCTCATATGGGAATATTATAAGGGGATATTAATATTCCCTTTAAATTTCTCAATACTTGAAGCTGAATATCACAGCCCTTTCAAATTACATAAAGAACAACTTGGCATGAAATTAATGTGGATGTGGGGCTTTGGTTATTTTTAACAAGTATTTCAAGCACTTTTTTCTCTCTTGCCATGCAGCAAGAACTAAGAACATTTCAGTCCAAGTTTAAAAAGGCATTTGACTAAAAATTGGAAGTGGTTAACATCCTGATGCAATTTTAACTGCCACGTGAATATCTAATTGGGCAATCTCTTGCCTTAATGGACTGTTTCGAAGTGCTCTGTCCTCACAGTTAATGACTGATTCAGTTTTTACAGCAGAACTAACTCAGATTACACTTCTTATCAATTTTAATTCATATGATCATATGAGTTCTTCAGAAAGTGTAGCCATTTACCAGAATCCTCTAAGTAGATGTTCCTCACACATTAGCAGGGGAAGTACTTGGTGAGGAAGGTCTGTGTGTATGGTGTGTGCTATAAAGCACTAGGTGCCATGAAAGCCAAATAACATTCAGGTAAAATGACTTCTCCCCAGCACCCCCACTTTATGATTTTTTAAATACTCAGCCAAGTAACTGCTATTTAAGTGCCACAGAAATGGTCATGATACTACAGAAACTGTAGCATACCCTATAAATGTCACTGCATATGCACTCATCACTCATGCAATAATGATGGGTATATTTTTAAATTTCACATAATCTCATTATCTAGCAACACCAAATGCAGACAACTGTATAATTTCCAAAGACAGCTTCTTGGCATATAAACAAAAGTTATCTTCTTACTAATAAATTAAGCAACTTTCATTGTGAACCAAAAAAAAAAAAAATTGCTCTATGCCAAGATTATGCATAAATTTATGGGCTCTGAGAAACTAAGAAAAAGTTATCTGTTCTAAAAGAAGCCTCTGCACACACAGTAACTCCACTCATTGTCATGATCAGCCTGTTGTTCCAGTCTCCTCATGAAGATGTACAGCTTCTTCCCACCTTTGGTTCCTAAATGTAACCTTCTTTTATAAATAATGAATAAATATGGACCCAGTGTCAGTAAGTGCACCTAGCTTTGGCACAAACTCACTGATATTTTTGAAGAATACCAAGCACAGGGACACATGCAGCAGTTCTCTGTACCCCTATACTGGGGGAAGGCAGTCAGGAGCTCAATAATGGTCTTTAAAAGAAAATTGTGAGGCAGAGAGACCTCGTGCCAGGACTGGACTGGCCAGAGAACCTTCTCAGGAACCAACCCTAATCACTCTGCTTAGCACAAGATCATTCTTTCCATTGTTTTGCTGAAGCAGATCTATAGCCTGTCATGTACAAATAAGTGAAGAGGCCTGTAAATGTACACAGATCAAACTGTGTGTTTGCTACTAATTCAAATTTAGTTATGTTCTACAAGAGTGTTGCAGCCCAAAATTAATGACAAAATGAGTCACTCTTTTCCCAATGGCTTTGATGTGACTGTGGAAAAGGCTTCTTTCCTCATGAAAATATTCCCTATTCTATTAAGTAATCTGACCTGTACATGACATACATTTAAAAATTCATTAAATGCTGCCATCAGTAGTGAAGTAGAAGAACAAAGGAAAGACTGACAATAAGCTAAGGTCTAACCAAATAGAAAACCCTACAGCTTGTGCTGAAGTTCAGGAGGAAATTCAGAACTTTCGGTTTTTAATAGTGTTTTTGTCATTTGTCTCTGGGTTTATGATTTAAGGTCAAAAATTGAATTATCTGTTTGTTCTGAGCCGTGACAGTGTGTTCTTGCTTAAACTCCTCCTGTGGAATACTAGATCAAGTCCACTGAAAAATAATCTCTTGGGGTTTTTTATTCAGTATGAGTATGAGTATACCTGCATCAAAAGATTTACATTTCTTATGTGGCTGCCACTGCTGGTTGCAACATCCCAAACCCAGAGCAAAGGCAGCAGAGCCCGTGAGGAGCTGCAGTCATGAACAATTCAAGTAGGCACAGAAAGCAGGAACACTACACTTCAAGTTTTGGTGCTTTGCTTTTTCTTTGCACTGCTGCATGCATTTTTACTATGTGGCAAAAATATCTAGAGGCGTAGGTTGAAGGGGCTTTAATCTATGACTTGTTTAACTTCAAAACAATAAATAAAAAATAAAAATCAATTAGAACATCCAGGAAAAGAGAGCTGCTTTTGTTGGCTGCAAATGAAGGAGTCTAATATATCCTTTCATAAACAAACCTCCTCTTTACTAAGGTTTCTTGTAACAACTGGCAGGATTCAAAAGAGGTTCAGAGATTCAGCGAGGATAGGAACCCAAAAGTTCAGAAAACTCATTTGTCTGCAAAGCAGATCAGGAAGTCCCAAGAGAACAGCTTGACTGAGACTTTCTAGTACTTACCATGTCTGTTCAAGCACAAAGGGCACTGTAAAAAGAACCTCTCAGGGTGCTTTTCAGGAAACTAGGTATTTTCTGCTGAACCAGCCAGAACCCATTAATTTCAATGCATAAAATGATGAATAGAGAAGCTGGCTGCCCTCAAAGGTAAACAGAGGTCAAGGTGGAGCTTGGCAAACAGGTAGGTTTTAGTTAAATACCACCCAAAAAAAATTATCTCATGCAAAATCACTCAAATTGAAGGAAGTAATTCACATGAACATTTTCTAAACTATTTTGTTCATCTTCCAGGAATAACCCAGTTGATGAGTTTAATGGCAGAAAGATTATCAGATCAGAACACTTTTAAGGGAAACCAAAAAATCATGATTTGTATGTCTTATAAACTGAAATCATAATATTCCATTTCAATGTGACCAATTAACTGTGTATATACCTGTCCAAACAAGAGAGGCCTACAAGCCTCTATAGATTTTATTTAGCATCAAACAAATTGCAAGTTATTTGCTGTTAACAACAAGAAAATTATATTAAAAGTCAGCAAATAAATAATTTCCTGCTTATTCTTCTCTGGATGTTGATAATTTTATCAAACTTGGCTGTTATGCCTTGAACCACAGTGGCAGATCTTTGCAGCTGTAACAGGCTCCATGTTTAGACATCCAGGAGAAGGGCCAGGTTGCAATGGAAAACTGACAAATACACACTTCCAAAATATCTTTATGCTGTTACAAGTAAACAAGAGTTTTGACTGACAAACCTTCCCAGGCCTCAATTAGTAATCCATTGAATCAGTACAGGTGCTCAAAGGTAAGATTTGCAGGGTTGCTGCTTTTATTAACTCCATCTATACACTCAAAAATTACCAAATCTGGGGTAATGAGAACTGTTTTGCTCTTCTTTCCGTTCCACCCTCCAGATAATCCCATTTTAATTTCTGCCTAACCCCACACAGAACTTCACTTCTCTTTTGGTACTTTGTCTTCTGTTCTCCAGACCCCTTTTAACCCTAAGGCAAGACAGAGAAGGTGAGGACTGTCAGAGGGAGGAAAGGAAGAGTGGGAGGGAATGTCCTTCCCTTGCAGCCTGGGACTGAGCAAAACAGGTTTTCAGAAATTCCCCACTTGCTCATCTCAGGCAGTGCCAGAGAAAATAGCTGTGGAAAGCAGTCACCTGAACCCATGGCCAGACTCTCCCTTACACACCCCACTGGCCTCTGCTTGCCAGCAGATGTGATCAAACACCTTCAGAGCTCCAGGGATCCCAAACTGACAAATTTCATACATCAGCCTTCCACAAAAATAGAAGGAAATCAATCACAAGCATTACTCATTACACAGCACTAAGAATCAGCTGCCTGTGATGCCACTGGCTTGCTGGTGGATACAGCAGGGGAACTAGAGGTGGATTTTAATTGCATCACCCAAGAGATACCTATCTGCCATCTTTATGGAGCAGAAACTGTGCAGAGGAATCTACCTCTACCTATGGCCAAAAACAGCCTTGCAACAATGCAAATCAAAGTGTCCTTGCCTTAGAAAAACATTACAAATAGATATTTTGCTTGCACTTAGAAATAAGAAGCATGTTCTGACCCAGGCAAGTCCAGGCTAAGCTGCCCCTGACCTTGACTAATCTTTTCTTGGCATGTTTTTCCTGTGTATCATCTCCCTAGAGCACAGCACACAGAGAGCTTCCAGTTACTGATGCAGCTCTTCTTTCCTGAGCATGCCCAGATGACCAGCTGGAATCTAGATTTTCCATGAAGCTGATTGCCAGAAGACTTTTAAGGGCTAGGGAAGACTAAAGCATTAAAGTTAAGATATTTGGGGGAAAGCATGGGATAAAGGAGAAGAGCATAAAACCAAGATTCAGGTTCTAAAGGAGGATGGGTAAATTCTTAGAGGGGAAACTAAAGCAAGGAAGAGTGGCAATGCTAGGGAGAACAGGATAGAAAAAAAAGAAAGCATTAGTATAGGGATCACCCCCCAGGAGAAATCCTGCATCCTAGGAGTAAGTGAAAGAGGGTTTCCACAGGAAAAAATGAGCTGTGGCTCCATCATGCAGCAACATTTGCTTCTGGCTCTGCACCTTCCCACCTCTGACCTACCCTACAAGAACACTTGGACTCAGGGGTTGGAAGGGCTTTAAGTATTTCACCCCTTGGTATTTATGATTTCGTCTTTTTTAATCAAGGCCATAATATTAATTTTTGCAAAATCTAAACCTATCAGATGTCACAGGAAGGGTATCCCCCTTAAGCTGTCACCTGTGCCTCTCATCCTGCAGGACAAAGCAGCACTTAGATCTCCCAGATCACTTAATCAGCAAGGAGGAACTGGGTACACAGTGCTCTAGGGCCTTCAGAAGGGGTGCAATAAGCTGCCTTAGCCAAAAACCCTCAGCCCTGCCCTAGAGCTGTGGTTTACCAGATAACTTCATTCACATTCATACAGCAACTTTTATCCTATGATGCCAAAACCACTTTATAGGCTGTGCAACCAGCATAACTTACCTATTCATACCTCATCTCCAGCAGATGTAGCCACACCAAAGTCAGAGGTAATATTTCATTTTCACCAAGAGGTGAGCATTTTCTTAAGCCAGATTCCTCCTGCTAACCAGAAAAACACCACTTGCTCAGCAATAGAATTTTCCTTATACCGGAATAAGATTCTAATTATTCCTTAATTTTCTCATCTCCTGTGAATCACGAGGAAGAGATTAAAGCAAAAGTAAACATTGGTTCCATGTCCTATTTACAGTAATCATCTCAAACAATGAAGCTACTTGAATCACTTACATTATTAGAAGGTGTATGTGGTTATATTTTTCTCATTAAGTTTGCAGATAACTCCCTACAAACCAAGTGTTGCTCTGAAGAATTACTGGAGTCTAAGGAGCAGCTGTGCCCATCCTACCAATACAATGTGGTTTTTCTGAACATTCAAATGCAGTCTGTTCCCAGGCATGAGCAGAGTGGCAGTGGAGAGCCGAGTTTTTCAAAGCAACTG
>VZTR01018466.1:92432-139415 GCA_013400775.1 Chaetops frenatus | reverse complement strand
GTGGCAGTGGAGAGCCGAGTTTTGCAAAGCAACTGCAGACTATAAACCCTACAGAGATCAACAGCCTTACATTTATCAGCAGCTAAAGATTTTCAGAGTGGTGAACAGAAAAAAACTCCACCACTGCTTAGCCCCCTTCCAAAACACACCTCTCCTCAAAAATGGCTACTAAATTAATTTTCCAGGAGAGCCTGAAGTATCTCCAGCAAATAACACTGTACCGCATCCTTCTCGAATTCCTTTCATCCCAGAGAACCCTGCACACATCACTTAAAAATCAAATGCTTGTGCTTTCACTCTTGTTTTTTCAATGACCAGATGTTTGAGCACTAAGATCAGTGGTTAGAGGAGGAGCCAGAGAAGCACCATGAATGCCATGAGGATGAGTGGGCACCATTTCAAGAAGTCTGTGCTTTAAATCCATTAGTATTCAAGAGGTTTAAGTGCCATGATGCTCAATTCATTTTATCACAAAGATTTAAACAGCCTGTTCTGCTACTGTAAGTCAGATGTGATCAAGGGCATGAACATTTTAGTTATAAAAGCTTGAAAAACTACAGCACTGGTTGATAATTATAGGTGTGCAATTTTATGAGAATAAAGATCTCTTTAAACTGAAAGCTCAGATTTTTCTTCCTTTAGCCTGGAAATTTTATTTACAGAAAATGAAAGGAAGACATGCTGTTTCCTAAAAAAAAAAATAAAATTCATTTACAATAATGCCTCACAAAAGGATACCAAAGTCACACTTGTGCTGGCCTTTGAAACAAAAGCCTCCATTCAAGTGAAAGAAAAGCAAAACAGTTCACACAAAAATACACTTGACAGTACAAGTCTTTCAAGAAACATTGGAATAACAAATACACAAAGGTATTTTGGTGTAATCTCACTATCCTTCTGATCTGAATGCCATAAAGAAAAAGCAGAAAATTAAAGTTCAAATCTAACTTAATTAAAGTCTAAATAAAAAAGATATCTTTGACACACTTTGTTATATATATCTCAAAGCTCTTTACTGGTTTTATCTATAAATTCCATTTCACCCTTCACCTAGAAGACACCAACTCTCCAATGGAATATGCAGCCTTTTGAGAGCAAGTACTTTCCTCCACTGGGTAATAAATGTTGGTGAAAAAAACTGAATGCCATATTCAACCAGACCTAGGAAGGAAAATTATTACCATCTTAGAGTTTAGGTACATTGAGGGCTTGCTCAACTCTCCTCCTCCAGGGAAAAAACAAAAAACAACCCAAACCAAGTCTCCTGAATTCAGAATAAAGGACAAAGGATGGTTTTTCATCTGTGAAATGCCAGCAAGACACAGCCCTGCCATAAGTTCCATGCAGGGACACTGCCTTGCTCTCCAGCCTGGGGAAACAGCACAGGCTGAAGGCAGCCATAGAAGCAGATTTTGTGTCTGTGGCAATCTCTTTGGTACCCAGGAGGCTCCTGAGGAAAAAAAATATTAATAAAAAAATTGAAGTCAAATACACAAAAAAAGAAATAAGTCAAAGCACACAAATAATTGTAGACTGAGCAGGAAAATGGAGAAGGACATGTTTCAGTTCTGTCAGATCCCAAGGGTTTTAAGCCAGAAGTATTACCAGTATGATCCACCATCCAGTCCAAAATTCCCTAACAACATGACAAGCTGGCTTGACAACACTGCTTGCAGAAGATTACACTCACATTAAAAACAGACACACTTTCACAGAGGGTCACACAAAGAAAGAACAAGCAATGCAACCTTTCTCCATGTCATCAGCATGAGACTCCACCAAAAAAACAAGACAGAATTTTAAAGTGGCAATCCTTTAAAGAAAAAAGTTTTCTGGCTGTTTGCTGCATTTCAAAGCAAGCAACAGAATCTGAGTTGCAGGAATTTCTCCCCAGTACACCCTGAATCTCCAAAAGCCTTTCCTCTTATGGCTGAGGCTTGGCTGGGGGATCTCTGCTCTTTGCACAAGCAGGCAACCCTTAAGTGCCCTCTTGTGCCACTCCTCACCCACCAGGTACCACAGGCCAAAAACCTCTCCTGAGGCTGCACTCAGTAGATCACATTTCCCCTCTTCTTCCAGATTATTTTTCCATTCATTCCTTAGAGAAAGCATCCCAAACCAGTCACACAGCTGTCCATCAAAGCTGGAAAAAGCATCTGGAAATCAGAACAGCTGCCTTGACCTCCTGGCTTCAGTGGTCTCAGAGAGGCCATTGGAGAAAAGGCAGCCTCCCCCTGGGGTTTCTACTCTTTTATTTACTTAAAATTCAGCACTGGCATTCAAAATCTTTACTAATAGTACAAGGGAGACTGTAACAGGTACAAGTTCTAAAAGACAGCAGAACAGCAAAGAGTCTAATCACAGATGTTGCTTCTGCATTAACTACATTTTCTGGAAAATAAGGTATCTTGCTTGGCACATACTAATATCATATAGCTCCCATTTCCTGCGTAAGATTTATAAAGTATTTTGGAGTCAGATTTTCATCTCCAATCTTAATCTCAGATTTCTTTGGAATTAATCTATTTGATTGCATGTGAGATTATCAGGAATACAGAGCTTTATTTTACCCAGTTGTAAGTCAAAGCCTGATCAGTACTACTCCCAAAGTTCAGTGTTTCAAAACTGCCTTTTCAGCCTTTAACAATAAATAGTAGTAACAGTACTACCCCAATCATGACCATTTTTGTAACAAAAACCTCCAGTTACCTAGTTTTATCATATTCAAATGATTAATAAGAATTTTCTTCTGAAAAATTTCCTTGGATAAGTTGCATTCTTAAATCCCTGTACAGTGGTTTTTAAATTACTACCAAATTAAAGACAAGATGGTGTTCTGAGAATCATTGGGAATGGTTATCCTTAATTCCTTTTCCATTTTTTAAAGGTAATTTATAACATTACTAAAAAAACCTACTGGCAGAAAGAACATGCAGTTGCCAAAGACCTTTGATCTTCATCAGTAACTGCCACACCATGTTTAGTGAAGTTATTTATGATCAGACAAAATTCACAAGTCTACATATTCCAGTCACAGGCTCTCCAAGGCAATTGGCACAACCATGCGTGGCATGCCACAAAATATATTTTCTAAGAAACCTTGAAAAACAGGACTGCACCACTCGGTGACAGCAGTAATGAGCCTCAGATATCTCAACTTGCTAGACAGTTTTTTTCACCCCTGAGTACTTTGTAGCCTGAAGTAGTTTGTTGTCTACACATACTAAGCACCTCTCAACACCACCACCTTTCCATATTCCAACACCATGAAAGTGGAATTGCATCCACTTCCTGCTCCCAGCACAGGTCTAGACCCTCTGACCAGTCCATCCTCTTCTAATAAACTTCTCAGGTAAAAGGGGTTGCTGCTCTCATAATCACCCCTTTCAAGCTTTTGTGATGAGACTTTAAATCTCTTCAGCACAGAACAACTTAGATTGGTTGAGAATGAATCTTTTTTTTTTTTTTTCTAATAAGAGCAACTACCTTCCACTGATCTGTGCAAATCTTATTTGCTTGGTAGAGCTGATCACACTCTGGAATCAATTGCTAGTAAGTGTTTCCAATGATACAAGCATTGGCTTGTGCTGCTCTTTGTCACTAATTGCTAAGGTGGCAACAGGCTGTTTGAAGGATTTCCAAACAAGAACAGTTCTGCTGTTCAAGATATCAGTGTGTCACAAGATGCAGCATTTATTCAAAGTTAACTTAAAATGGCTTGAATGATTTATTTGTAACTGGTCATTCAGAAAAACAATCAAGCAGTAAATAAAAAAGCCTCTGCCATCCATCCAGTAAAAGTCATATGCTGTGAGCCAAGTGAAAAAGCATCCACCACAAAGGGGAGAAGAGTTAGCAAGCAGTTCATGTGGAAAATAAACAAAATGTGCTTGTGACTAAAGCAGTTAACAGCAACTATGAGAGTAGAAAATTTCATTTGCAATTAAAAAATAAAGGTACAGTATTTTCCAGTTCTGGCCCCAAATAGTATCACCTTAGATTGAAACTTGATCAAAATGCCACCTAAGCTTCTCTTGAATTCAAGTATTTTACTACATCATTGGTAATAAAAAATCTAAATAGCATCAGTGGCCCATTCACAGCCAACTGCAATTTAAAATAACAGTAATTCCCACTATTTTTTTCCTGCTGAGCATGAAATGCTGCAGAAAAGGCTCAAACACACCCTTAGCCTGTATATTCCAGGCTGCTCGTCCAGTGGTACACCTAATTAGGCAAGGACAAACTTGTGTGGTAACTGAGCCCTTAGCGGGATTTAAGCTATTTCCTGTCACTCCATCCAAGGCTGGGCAGGTCTGTATTTTAACATAGCAGCATCCTGCTGGCAGGTGCACTAATGGATCTGCAGGAGCCCACCAACCCAAGTAAAATTCAGAACCATTTGACACCGCTTTAAACCTCTCTTTCTCAACCCTCCAAGCCCCATTTTCTCCAAGACATGGTTTGAGTGTTTCTTTCCAGCATCCCTTGATTGGGTCCAGACACTGCATTGCATTTCAAAGTGAGATGTGGAGTGTCTGCCCGTGGCAGACAGGGTGCTGATCACCCGCATAAACATTCGGAGATAAAATATCCAGTGACACCTCCTTAGCAGATCCACTCCCAGATGTGTTCGGCAAAGAAGGGAGACAATGAGGCCGTCGTTCAGAAGGTGAGTGCTGAGCACAGGAACTGCACATTGACAATGAGAATCAGACAATTTAAAATACTTGAAAATACTCATTTCCTTACCAGTAAATGCCAAAGGAAAAAATAAGCTAAAAAACTTTTTTTTTTTTTTTTTTTTTTTTTNTTTTTTTTTTTTTGCTGCAGGCTAGGTTCAAGCCACAGGCTTCATTGTGTGAACACTTACCCAACAGATAAGTGCAATGAAATAAAGGAAGAATGGAGGACTACGGACTGACTTGCTTTATAACGAATATTATCAATATTTGCACTGAGGTAAAACCAGATAACAGGAGAATGAATGCCAGCCAAACATTAAAATCATAAAGATGGGGGAAATTACATTGCTATTACATCAGTCTTTGGCCACTAACAACCAATTTATCTGGAAATGGCAGATTTTCACTTTTGGTGTCTGCATGCCTGGACAGAGGCAGAATGTGATACAGTTTTGTTTTACAGAGTGTTTTGTTGAGGGGTTTTTTTTAAAGCACAGGCACTCTCTACTGCAATCCTAAGGAATGAAGGCTGTTGTGAAGAAAAAACTGCTCTACCCTTCTTAAAATACAGCCCATCCTGAAAATAAGTTTTGACAGAACAGAGGTGAAAAGATTAATAAACTCTTGTCCAGAGCTTAAATTGGTATTGTTGTATTTCAGTCAGTAAATTGTGTCAGTTATACTCTCTGCTCCAGTCTGTTCTTATAATAGACTAGAGCAGCGTGGATAAAATAATAATGATTAATCATCACCCCTGCTCTGCTCCTCCTTTACCTGCCTAGAAATAGAATTCTATAAAAATAAGTAAATAAGCTCCTGAGCTGTGCTTCTCAATTGCAGTAACCCATTACCTGCTTTACAGCACAGCTCAGGTGGCCCCACAAGGGACAGGGACCACATTGTCCTGTGCTTTGCAAGCAAACCAGAAAAGACAATCCCTGCCCCAAAGCATCTTCCTGTACGTAAAAAAGAACCAGAGTGACAAAATCAAGAGGAACAGAACCCTGCATATAGGCCAAATCAAAGGAAGACTTCACTGGGTCAAAAAGCCTTCAGCAAACTTTCTGCCCTAGGATAAGTTTCTCTCCATTAACATAGTTAACCTAAGATAAATATTGAATAATGGATGCTGCTGTGGATAAAATATGCTCATAAAATTATATCAGATAAAGCAACCCCTTATTTCAAGTAATGAAAACCACTAGACAAAGGTAAAAATGCAAATTTAAACGTACTCAGTTTTAATGCTAAAGTACCCTTTCTTTCCATGATAGACACCACCTGTGTTGCACAACCAAAGCAGAGGCAGAGCTGGTACTAAAGATCCCACATCTGTAACATAACAGAGTTCCCAGTGCTGACAGCAGCATGGATTAGGGCAGAGAGATGTCCCTGGACATCAGGTGTTCTGTGACACCTAAGGATGTGGAACAAAATCCATGCCCTCCTCTGGGCCCTGGCTGCTCCAAGGTGCCCTCCTACCTGAAGATCTACCCAAGACCTTCAGAACTTCCACAGCTGAGCAAGGGACACTGGTTCAGAGCCTTGTGTCCACACCAGGGTTGATCTGGAGGCCTTAAGTCAGCAGCCATGGCAGATGTCCTGGAAATAACTAATTTATTTGTAAAGAATGGAGAAACATTAACATTTATTGGGAGCACTCTGTGATTCTCACTAACTGTTAGATTCAAAAATACATTATTGCATTGAACTTGACACTTCTGTAGATGACAGAAGATGCCATTCAACCCTTCAGTGAATCTCCCCTGGGGTCATTAGGTGTCGGTGAGTGATGACCAGCCAAGGGAGTCAGTACTGGCAAAGACTGCAAATGGGCAAGTGATTCCCCCTCCCACATTTCATGTCTTCAGCCCATGAGGGGGTTGTTTGTTTGTTTCTTTTAATTTAGAATAGCCTGCCTTTAGAGACATAGATTAACCTTTAGTATCTCCAGTGCAAACAGAACCCCAGACAGAGGCACACTGTTGACTATAACTAGTCATGCAATTTGCTCCAAATTAAAAGATTAAAAAGCTGTAAGGGTGTTGTTTTTAAAAAAGAAAATAACATAGTCCATAACTCCAGTCAAGGGCACTTGAATATTTTTTTCTACCTTTTAATTAAAAGACTCATTGCCACAACTACAGAGACCAGAAGAAAAATTATCTCCAAAAATCACAGATTTGACTGCAGAAATAAGCAGGGAAACAGGTTTCTTTCATTTGTGAAGTGCCAAAATCTTGATAGAGAGGTGGAAAACTCAGTTAGATTGAAACATGAGGTCAAGTAGTCAGAATGCAAATAATCCACCCAGACCTAGGAGTTGATATCCAGAGTAACCACATGGAGCTGTCTGCCAAAGTTCACTGGAAGCTCAGATTTCAGGGGGGTGAGGGGGACAAAAAAGCACACCAGAAGACATACATTTAGACTTGAACAGGGCAGTTCTGAAACATGCAAGAACAACAATATTTTAGTACTAAAACCTGAATTTTCTTTAGTAATGCACATCTTCCCATGAATAATAAAAGAGTATCCTCAATGTTTTATGAGGTACAGCTTAGTCCTGAAGATTATCTGCAAGACTTGCTTATGCTGATACTTGTGCATTAAAGAGATCAGTAATACTCAGCTAACTAATACAGGGCAACCACAAGCTACAATGACAGCCTCAGAAAGCAAAAATCAGAAAGGTCATTCCAAGAAATGGATTTGGAGCAACAAAACGGTTTTTTATTTCTTCACATCACTGCAGCATCCAGGAGCCCTGATAAGCCCAGACCTCACTGTGGAAGGTACTACTGTACAGCCAATTTATGAACCAGACATGCTTCTCAATGAGTAAAAGAAAGTAGATGCTAATAATGTTATTAAAGCATCAGTGCAGCACTATCTTAGACAATAAGGAGTGTGGAAGTTTTATATGCTTCTTTATTGTTATTAAAAGTAGCACTGTTACCTTGGCAACTGCTGAATCACTTGGGAGTTTGTTAAAGAAATCCAAATGTTACTTATACTTGCACATTTGCAATCAATTTAAGGAAAACAATTGGGGTTTTGTTTGGTGTATTTTTTTAAAACTAATCACACATTTTTTCCTTGTGACTATGACCCTGCAAATTTCAGCATTTTGGGGTTTTTTTTAAATAAATCAGTTCTTGGGATTTAATTAAGGCAGTTCATGTCTCATTTGCACACAAAGTAATCTGCATTTTCTTACACGATAAATTCTAACAATTCATCGAGGATGCCAGTCAGAAATAGAAGCACAGACACTCTGCAGTGCACACAAAAATTCCCATCAGTTTCCCACCCCCTTTGCAGGTCCTGGGAACAGGGGCAGGAATTTTCCCTGGGGGAGTTTTGAGGGGGGGCAGGAATCCCAAACACCTCTTTTGCAGGGGCTCAGACCACACTCCCAGGTGTAAGAGCACAGAAGTGGGAAAAGGTGGGTGCACAGTATCCTAAAACACCAGGCTGCCAAATCTGAACTTGCCTGTCTTAGCTTCCAGCTGTTGGTATCCTTGTGGTTTTGAGGGGTTTAACCCTTCCTCAGCAGCATCTGTTCATTTTTAATGTAAAATCTGGGTGCATGAAGATAATGGGAAACTGCAGGAGGACGAGTTTGTGAGATGTGATGACTGTGTGGGATGGCTGCTTTCTTTTTAGTTTTCATGAACATATTATTCCTCAAGTACAGGCCAACAGCAATGAAAAGCAGAATACTGGCAACTTCCAGTTTTTCTGTCAAGGAACCTCATGAAACTCAATTAGGCTTTAAAAAAGGGGCTGATTTTGCATAATCTCAATTTTTTAAACTGAAATTGCCACACACAATCAGGATGAGTGTAGCCCAATTAAAAAGCCCATTTTCCTTAAAGTAAACACAGCCAAAGGCACATCAGACTCCTTAAGACTGCCACCCCTAAGGTGTACTGAGTCAACTGGATTAAAAGTCAAGGGTTACATACAAATCCTGCTAACCCACACTGGCATGAGAAAAGGAGGCTCAGGGAAGACTTTATCACTCCCTACACCTGAAAGGAAGTTGTAGGGTTTTGTCTTCTTCATTAATTCTTTATCACATTGCACTTGGAGGCTCAACTTACTTCACAGCCAGAGGAAGTCCTGTTTTAAATACTTATTTAATATCTTTGGTGAGTGAATGTAACTGCAACCCACCCTCCAGAAAACATCAATACTCACAAGACTGAGGAAGACCAGAATTTAACTATTATAACTTATTTCAATAGGAATATTGAATAGTTACAGAATTCCTATGATGGTCATTGCATTAGAAACTACATGGGCAAGAGGATAAATATAGGGCTATTGGCACCTCCACCACAGGGCTATGTTACCCTTATGGCCAATATTTAGCATTTTATTTCCTATATGTCTTTAAAAACTGAATAGTTAAATTGCTCAGAGCATTTGAACCTCAAACACACAATATTCCACATTTGCTTGCATGTATACAAGTTTGAGACAATGATTTAGCCAGATACAACCTTAACTCTCAATTTCCTTTCATTTAAGCCTCTAGTGAGATGATAACAGAAGGGCCATAGGGTTTTGTTTTACAAGGTTGTGACAGAACTTTATAGCAACTAAAGTCTTTTTCACCCGAGTTTGTTCTTGGGGATAAAGGATGGCAGAACATGGAAACCAATTTTCTCCAGAAAATACAGCAGAGAGTACCTCTGTAAGTGTGTGTTTGTCTCTGAGATCACCCTTTAAGAAGTGGCTCACATGAAGAAGAAATAACATCGGTCAGGCTGTTTATTCACACTCACATTCCAATCCCCAGACATGTTTCAGCAGGAAAGCACAGAGTTCAGGGTCTGTGCAGAGACACGAATGCTCCAGCCACGTTTAAAGTTCCAGCTTTCCCCCACACCAACCTCCCAGCTCTGTCAGTCCCTCCTGCCTGTGCTATTCCCCCGTCCCTGCTGGCTCTGCAGGCACCACAGTGCCTTCACCTGAGTTTGCTGGCTGTGGATGTCACCTACAAACAACACCCGTCAAGTTCAACCCCTCTTTCCAATCAGAACTGCAGTATGGAGCAGGAGGATTGGAATGGAAATCGTGACCACATGGGGATGTGCCTTTAAATGGTGCCCTAGAGCTTCAGAGAGAGCAAGCAACAGCTTGAGAGAAATAAGAGCTATCACTGGGACAGCTGTGCTGGGGCACAGAGCAGTGGGGCACACCAAACTGCCACGGACTTCAATTACTTTCAGACCTAAGTGATCTGAACCCTAGTCAAAACAAATACTGTGTCACACAAGGACACCAAAGATTTTTTTAAAAAAAAAAAACAATACAGACAGCAAGACTTGCTTTGACAATTCAAAACTGTTCAAAATTGGCACTGATGCCCGTGTCCCAGAGAGGATACAGGTAAGAGGCTGTGGTAAAGGAGGGAGAAACAAAGCAAAGCCTCAGTGCTGTTTGTGGAGCAGAACTTGTCACTTTGGTCTTTATGGAATGTTTAGGGTCGATTTCTGATGCAAACTCCTGCAAGTCAAAGCTGCAAACTGCAGTCCCAAGCCAGCTGCTCAGGGCCACAAGTGCTGCCACTGTCCCCTGCCTCACATTGCTACTGAATAAGCCTGAAAACAGCAGGAAATTTGTATACAATTCCCTAGGTATGGAAAAGAGCCATGACTTGCCACCTGCATAAGTGTACTCTCAGAACCACCTCCTGAGAGGATTTGCAGCATTCACCCCCATTACCTTTTGGCAGCCCCATGAGGAAGAGCAGCTGCTGTTTCCTCCTTACCTACAAGGAAGGGGAGAGGCAAACAGGACAAGGGGGCTGCCAGGGACACCCTCCTCAGAGCACTGAGACACAACACAGAGGTGAAAAGGCAGAGAGGAAGAACTACAAAGTTGCCATGAATGCATTCTGCTCATCTTTAATTACTCAGACTAATTTAACTCCTATTAGGCTGGTTTGTGTTTACCCAGTTTCACACAGCACTACTACAGCACCCAAAGCCATTAACTCTGATTACAGGACATAATGACTAACTAGCTTCAGCACACAATGCCTGGTCTCAGAGCTGCCATACACTCCAAGATCACCTCCAGAAAAGGGCCAAGCTGGGCATTTAGTTCTGTTTCCCAGAGGTGAGAAACTACCTTTAAAAACACACCACCATCATCGGGAAGGAAATAATGACAGGCTTCCATACCAGAGAGAATAGCTCTTGCTTTCTGCCCCATCCCTGCTGTCCCTCTCCGTACCCCTCCAAAGGAGTGGCAGGGAGAAGGTCACAGGCAAAAGCTCTCACACAGCAGGGCTGCTGCAGAAAGGTGATGTACTCGTACACTCACTCCTGTGCCACCACATTTCCTGCACAGCAGGATGCAGCACAGCAGCTCCATTTCTTCTCCAGCTTTTCTGACCCTCCTGCTTCAACTGCTTGTCATTTGACATTGCTACCTGCTACTCTGCTTTTTCCTATTCCACAGTCCCACAAATGACAACATAAATACACACAGCAGCCAAGACTGCCTAGAAGAAAAGGGACCCCATGATTAAGAAACGGGACAAAATTATGTCTTGCATTTAAAAATAAATAAAAACAGGACAAAGAATAGAAGCAGAAGTGTTTTGCTGCATCCTCTTACAGAATATATTCTTTAAGCTTTAGCTGCTTCTGTGCAAAGCAATTCACAGCAGTAAAAAGACAGGAGAGAGCTCTTGCTAAGCAGTGAATAGGAGCAATTAGCCAAGAGAAGAGCATAAGCAACTTGCACTTTGCCTTCATACGGCTTATCAAGTTTATTCTGCCCTGTTACATCTGTGTAATTTATATAAAAAAAAGCCAGTAGCTATTTGGCAAGATTTACATCTAGAAACAGCAATTTAATCACATATGAAAGATCAGCGGAACTGGATGCCTCAGGACATTGCAAACTTCTCACCTCCTACTAACCTGCCTGAAACTTGCCCTGGTCATGTTAAATGTTCACTAAAAATAACTTGAAAATACCTTTCATTATTGGACTCATCTCTCTAAACAGAAACATGAAATTTATTAAAGATATCATGTGAAATATTGAATGCTTGCACAGCAGAAACAAGTAGCTTGCAAGTTCAGCAATCTTCCCTCTGCAGTGATGTAACTACTCCAATATAGCAGAATTCCTAGAGATTTCTTGGCCAGGCAGAAACAAGTTGAATGGCAGATGTTAGAGATTCATCATGAAAAAAAATTCCAGAAGCAAAACTGTCAAACAGGACTTTACTCCCTAAAATAATGAAAGGAAGGGATTCACATGTAATCGGTGTGTGTGCATTAGCTAATCCCATCATGTCCACAATAGCCTGTCCTGTTGTTTCATTATTACATTTCTGACATTTTACTACTGAACAGCATTACATTTACCAAACGTATCACCTTTGAAGCCTGACCTCAGAGTGTCCTAAAGTTTCAAATGCCAGCACTATGACTAGCTAAGTGTCTCATTTGAAGCAGTCCTGTATTTTTTGCTGTTACACAAATAACAGAGCTCTTAATCAACCAAGGCTTCACAGAAGCCTCGTTTCTTTCTTCTCAATAAGCCTCTTTATGGGCAACAATCAGACAGGACCAGGAGTTGTGTATTTGCTGACTGGTGCTCAGAATGTTTTCTAAATGTGTATGTGCCTGCATTACAAACACAGCAGTTGCAACAGGTACCTTCCATGAACTCCTAAGAATTGAGGTCAAGAACAGAAAGGATTTCAAGTTTGCATTAGTTTGTCAGACATGGCACTAATCACTCCCAAATCAAAGCTTGTAGAAAGCATGGACAGCCTGCTGAGATGCACTTGATCTGTGAGTAACCCCTCTCACTTTATCAATATTCCACTTCAGAAGACAGAACTACATAGTTGAAAAAAGGAAAATAACCAAAGTGTCTAATATATAAGAAAAGCTCTGCCTAGTAGGCAAAAAATGACAACTCTGCCACTTAATTGGAACTCTAATTAGAAAGCAAAAATACATTTCTTACACAAACTGTTACCCTCCATTAAACCCCCTCTTCAGAAACGAGGAATCTCTTTGGGAGCTGTAGCCTGGGGGATTTTCTTTGTTTATTTTTTTCAACAGTCATTTATCTGCTTCATGTAAAATACAAACAAGACCAGCAGAGAGGAGAATTTCTACTGAGTCCACGAAAAAATTTCGAGTGCATAAGTTAATGTACATGTTAATGCTCAGAATGGTGGGGCTTTACACAATTTCATCATCTTCGTATCTGTGCCAAGACCAAACCTTTCTTCCTGCTGTATTCAGCTGTTTGCCACATGTGGCATTATTTCACCAGCAGCAAAACTCGTGGGACTCCAGCATCCCAAGTTCCCAATGCCTGCCTGGGCCTTTGAACGTGCTCCTTAGCCCACATTTCCAATCAGACTTCTCCTGAAGAAAATAAATGGATACAATAGGTTTCAGTGACATTAAGGAGAGAGTGAAAGAGTAGATATTCAGACTAAATTGGGAGCTCAGTAATCAGTGTCCTGTTTAAAATAATCTGGAAGTAATTGAGAAAGCAAAGACTTTTAGACTATGAGTTTTCTATATTCCACACCTAACAAACAATTCAATCCATCCATTTTTCCAGCAGCTCAGGCAGTAAGTACTACTGGGATTTTCACTAATTATTCTACAAAATAATCATGGAAACAATCTTTTTTCCACAAGCATCACTGAAATCTTAGAGTAGAGATTCTATATTGCAATCTTTTATTGTTTTTATTTTTATTTAAATCATGCCACAACTGACTCTTTGCTCATTTTCTTTCATCTCTGAAACACAAAAGGATTCTTGCAATCATCCTATTTATAAACAAATCTGATTTAAAACAACAGTTGTAAACACTAATAAGTTTAAACAATAATGATGATGACTTGCCTGCCATTCCATCTGTAGCCAAATCTGTGTTAATTCACAGCAGAATTTCTAACTAATTTGTGTGATGCCACAATAAACAGAGCTGTGCTCAATTAGCATGACCAGTAAACTATCACGATAAGGAAAAATACATTTAAACATAAACATTTCCTTTTATTATAGTAAAAATACATGCCTAAAATTATTTTAGCCATTGAAAGGCTGTCATTTTCTGTAATTTAAGATATTTGGATTCAGATGCATTACAAGATAAGGATGCTAAAGAAAAATCCTTTATTAGTACAAGGCTGCTGTTTCACATAGATTGATAGAGTGACAGGGTCCCTCTCAGCCTGAAAAGCTACCAGTCCAAGCTTTAAGTTGCACTCCCAAAAAAAAAAGGCAGATATTTCTTGCCATCTTAGACACATTTATCAATTTATGTATTTTTCCCCAAATCCTTATAAGAAAAAACATTTCATATTCTTAATTAATAATCATTATTTGCAGGAACATTTAGCAAATCTAAGTCCCAAAGGAAAAAGCCCATAACAGGACAAATTTGTTCCACACCGACTTATTGGGACAGGTAAAATAGAAGAGCCAACATCACCCTTCTTCAGCCAGCTGAAAAACCATAACATGAGANAAAAAAAAAAAAGGAAAATTTAAAGATTTTATAACCTTGAAGAAAGACTAATGTGCCTCTTATAATATCTAAGAGGAATTTTATAATATGCAAAATTCTCCTATCCTTGATAATTCCCAGATTACTTTCCATGAACATGGTCTATTTGGCAATTTCCAAGAGGTTTCACTAATAACAGTAATATTTAATTCAGTAATTAATTTAAAAAAACCCAAAGTTTTTTATTAAAGATACGGTTCAGTTCTGCAAACTTTGCTGTCCAGGTTTTCTGGTTCACAGGAAAATCTGAAAAGGTTGTTAATGAAAAGTAAAGAAAATGTATTGCTTCAACCAGCTGGACCATGCTGTAACTAACAGGAGTTTGGGGAGGAAAACAATAAATATGATTTTTCCAAAGGACACAGTCACACTGGTTCTAAAATACAGCACATTTGCACCCAAGATTATGATATAATCATCCATTTGATTTAAATAGGGAACTAACAGCTCTTCTTTTCCCTCTTTCACAGAGTGACCAGGTGATTAATGAGAAGGCAAAAATTACAGGTTTTGGAGACCTCTGAACAAAAGTCATTTAATCCACAGGAAATTAAGATCATATCTGAACCGAGTCCTTTATTTGAACTGGGCATGAAACTCTTCCTAGGATTTGTCTATTATTTCTCTGAGTTATTCATCATTTCTTCTTGTACTGTTAGGAAAAATATAAATGAAACCAACCCAATGCACAGCCCTACCATGCACATGCCTGTAACAAGTTAGGAACAAGTATAAACAGAGAAAATTTTGCAAACCAATTATAATTTAGAATTATTTTTAAAAAGTCCCTCTGCACTGAGGGAATAATAATGCCTTCTCCCTCTACTCTCAGCTTCCTCTAAGTTTCAGCTACATAAAACAGTTTAATGCTTTTATGTATCTCACATGTAGATCATCCAGAACATTTGCATAGCCTACCAAAAATCATTTTCTGCAATAAATGTATTAAAATACAGAGAATGTAAAATTATAGTTCTCTTCTAAGAAAGCTATTTCAAAGTGAAATACGCAGCTTTCTAATAATTTCCTTACATTTTTTTCTGCCTAATAAGTTTCAGCTTTATAAGAATTATACCAAACATTATTTGAAATGTCATAAGACACCAAGCAATTATGGGTCTGATTATGTTTTTTTTTAAGTACCAATTTAGAACTGAAATCTGTGCTTTCTAGGTTTATTTGCAAATTCATCTTGGTAATTTACCACAGTTCTTTCCAAACCTGGCCTCTAGTTAATAAGGCTTCTACACATATGGTCTGACTTTCTAAAGGGCCTATTAGGAAAGAAAGAAACAAAAAAAAAGAAGAAGAAAAAAGAAAAGAAATTCCATTACTGTTTTCATGCTTTTTCATTGAACCATCACTGCATTCGCTTGCAATAACTCTAAAGGAGGATTATAAAAGTGCTTTCCCAGAATGTGCACTAAAAGGAAAGGAGCTCCAGACCTGGAGAGTGTCTGAAAGGGGCCTCTTGTGAAGTGAATTCTCCCATGCAGCCCTTTGAAACCCTTTGCCTGGTCGAGCTGCTGGGCCTCGACATACAATTAGCTATTACTGCAGCTTATCCCAAATACTTTCACCAGCCCATCACAGCAGTGATTAGGAAAACCCTTATTGCCTTGTCTGTAATGGATCCATTAGCAGGATCCTACTTCACCTCAGAACAAGTTGAAACAATTTTCACTTTCTTAACACATCTTCACTGCATGTGGGCTTTTGAGGAGCCACATGTTAGTTACTTCTCTGCTCTGCACCATAAAGATTCTCTCCAGATATCCAGGCTTTAATGATCACAGTTTATTTTGGAGCCCTACTTTGACAAATATGAAATGTTTTCAGCTTGTTAACAGCACACATGTAAAGCAAAGCTCTGTTAAAAATCATTAGTTTTATACTCTAGGAGAAGTAAAAATAAAGCAAATAACCATCTGTACTCTTCCCTGTTAGACAACATTTGTTATCCTCTTATTGATGTGATTTCAAACTGACTGGCCAAAACCAACATTTTGGATAGGCATACAGGGGAGATGGAATTATCTACAATGTGGGGTAGAAGTCTCTTTGTTCCCAAGACAGCAATGTAGCAAGTCTCTATTTCTCTACAAATCCAAGTACATCATCCCCTTTGATAGTATTTATCTTTAGGAGCGTGTCCCAACCACCCCATTACTGGTATTTTACTTGAACATAATAGCTGCATATCACCATCTACCCATACTGTGGAAAATCCAAAATCTTTTTATCCACTTACTCATGCAAGGGAATAAAGTGAAGAAAGAAAGCAAACATTATCATACACCCAAGTAGTCCTAAAGACCATCCACAAATTAAACTATATAGGGAAGGGAGCAAGGGAACAAGGTCCCTACACTTTTTCAGTTTTTGAACCAAAAACTTAAGGAATGCCACAATACACTTTAAGCCACATTACTTCAGGGAAGAAAAAAACAAAGCTGCACATCTTGACAATTGCACTGCATCTAAAAAGCAGAACTGGAAAATCCACAGAGGCTGAAGAAGTGCCAAGGGAAACAGTGGAATTTGCTAGAAGCTTTGAATTGCAAATGCAAGGGGAAATCCTCTTCTGGAAAATATATTCAAACTCTATATACAGAGCACATGAATGCCAAAAGAAATCTGATACCTTTCTCTCTCTTTTCACCTTTCGTCTTTCAACCTTTTTTTTCTCCTGTCTCGGCACTTCACCTTTCCTTATCGCTTTATTTTTCCTTTATTAGCTGTGCTTTGTCACAGCTGTTACTTTCTTAGAGAGACAAGCAATCTCAGTATTTATTCTGCAGATCATCTTAAAGAGAGGGCTCTGGTTTTCCCCAGGGTATAAGGTGAGTCCCACACAAGATCCCCTATGTTGGCTGCTCTTCCCCATATCCCGATCTCTGGTGGTTTCATTCATCCAGTGCAGGAGGCTCCATCTGTTTTCTGCCCAGGTCATCCATCTCACCTTGCAGTGGAAGGGGCATTCACAGAGCAGCCCTGCTGGGGCACACCACCACCTCCACCACCCACCCCTGCTTTGCTCCCCAGCCCTAAGCACCACGTGCAGATGGTTGGAAAACTCCTGGAATGAGAGAGAATCTGAAGTACAAGCCCCCAAAACCCAGATTCAAGCTATGAACACTGCTATAAATAAATGATGAATGAACCACTTGTTTAGCTTAATGTCAAGAGCTAATTGTACTGTCCAGCAGAACTGAAAATCCAGCAGCAGACAAGGTTCTTTCCTCAGCAAGATGGTGGCATATCTCCAAGTGCCATGCTAAGCTCATTGTTTTAGTAATTAGGGGCTGATCCTGAACCAGAGAAGTCACTGATAGCCTCAAATTAACAAAACTAATGCAAAAGGCCTGGGATCACAATCAGACATCCAAAATTGCAATCCAACACAACTGCACATGTTTCCCATTTCTGTCTAATGTCACCTTTTCTCTGTGATTTGCAGGTTCTGGCCATGCTTAGGAAAGGAGGAGCAGCAGAGCTTTTACCACACCATTTACAGGACAAGCAGATCAGTTGACCAAGTATTTTGTGAGCTATATTGCTCTTGTAGGTACACAATTCATCAAATTCTATTGTGGTATCATTTCCCCCTGGAATGGGAAGTTCTGCACAAATCTCCAGTTATGCAAGTTTAAACCAAGTAACTAGTACAGAATTTGGCTCGTGGCTTCTCATGAAACCAGAGTACAAATAGCACACACTCCAATATCAGTAACTACCAGGCAGCTTCTGGGAGACAGCAAAGGTTTTCCCAATTCCAATATATAACCAGAAAGGCACCAAAAAATCTGCCCTTCCTTTGCCCAAGTACATTAAGCAATTAAAAAAAACCCCAAGCCAACAACCAAAAACAAAATTTCAATTCTGCCTTAGCAATTGGATGTAGATATCCAAAAAATATCCAAGACTTATATCACATGCAAAACTGGTGGACAACTCACAGGTTGTAGCAGTAAAATCTGGATTAATTAGACATTATTTTGCTTTTTGATCAGAAGGACCAGGATACAACTGTATCTGCTGATAATAAAATCACATCCAGGTGGTTGATAAAGCTGTTCCTTTTGCTTTCCTAATGTCTTGATACTATAGGCAGAATAGGGTTTTTAGTATGGTAGGAATGGAGAACTAGGACCACAGTAGTATTAATTTCCTCATTTCCTCCTGAAAATCATAATTTCCTTTTTTTTTTAAGAAAGAAACATGGTTACAGAAAGGAAATTTGTACACTGTCAGGGTGAAGAATTACAAAGAAACCCATCTCTGCAATTACTTCCAAGTCAATATCAGTTTGTACACTAGATAAGAAATTACTTTCCAGAGTACCCAGACACATGGTCAGCTTCTCAGGTCATTACCCATACATAATTTTTCTAAGCAGTTATACTCTTTGATTATAGAGTTTCAAATTTCAAGAACACCTAGGGAATACTGACAGTTCATCTCTTTATACCATTTTTTGGGCACAAATGCCTTTTATCTCCATAGCTCAAGGGCTCACCCTTCCCAGAGCAGAAAGGATTCATTCAATGGACCAAAGGCCAGAGAGCTGCAGGCTGTGCCCCACCACAGACCCCACTCATCCTTTAGCTCTCATCCAGAATGAGGAGTAGCAGAGACCCCACCAACCCCACTCTCCACTTGTTCCACCTTTAGCACACAAATACCTGGTGAGCAGCAGGGTTGAGCCTCTCCTCCGAGCCCTTCTGCAGCAGCCAAACTCTCCTAGGGGCCCTAGCAAGAGTTAAATAGTTCAGGCTGTGTCCAATTGCTCTCTGCACCACCTGCTCCTCATGAGCAATGCAAGAAGTGCCTCACCTGTGTGTGAGGGGCAGCTTGGAGACAGATATGGGCTACGATAATCTTTCCTCTCTTTGTTAAGAATTGCATCAACACAAAAAATAATTTAATCATTTTATATTCAGTTGCACTTTTATCCAGAGATCTTAAAGCTCTTCTCAAACATCAAGTAATTAACCTCCAGGTGGCCCCTGGGAGGTGTGCACAGGTAGGTAGAGGAGCAGTTTCACATGGGAATTACAAGCTGCACAAGGGAGGAGTTGGGAGGCAGCACAGCTTCCTCCTCACACCTGTGCATAGTCCTGCAGCACCATTGCATATAGACAAATTATAGATGACAGAAACAAACACTGAGAGGTTACATACCATAAAACACATGTGTGGCAAAGCAAAAAGCAGGTCATAGTGTGTTGGGGATGCAACACTAATTAAAAGTAATAAGCCAGCACCATGCTTTAACTTTCTCTGTGCTGCTGCTGGGAAGTGTAAAAATCAGACTTTGTGTTTCTGTGAACCACTCTGTTCTTGGTTTCCCCACCTCTAAGATTTCCTTTTGTTGAAACACTGGATTCCTGAGATAAACACGTATCTATGTGCCAAATTCTTGCAGGCAAAGTATGCACCTTCCTGGGGCAGACTGAATGGCATCTTTTAAGAAAGCATGAGCACTGTGCAATGCAGTACCAAAAGACTTTAGGAGGAGCATAACACAACCAGGTGAAACTATGGGGGTAGGGCACAATAAGATGGGGATTCAGATGGCAACTGGGCTGATCTAACAATTCACTGCTACCAAAAGGGTGAGCTCTGCCCCTCTCTGCCCAGCAGCATGGTCCAGTCCCCTTCCTGCACTCAGCCCAGAGACACTTCAGCTGTCTCAGCCTGCAGCCAGCCCTTCTCCCACCTTGCTGTGCCAGTTTGAGCACCAGTGCCCTGCTCAGGGCCTGGGCCATGCAGTGAAACAGCCACAAACTCCTCTGGCCTTCTGAGATATACTTGTTGGGTAGTACAAGATCATTACCAGTTGTCAAGATAATTGTCATTATGTACTCTAGAAAATTTCTGTCTATTTGGTCTTTTCCAGGCCATTTCCCTGAGCACACCCAGGTGTAGCTTGCATATAATGTCCCTTTTTTTTTTGTTTGCCATCACTTGGGGCAGAATGTACATGTGGGAAGGGATTTCAAACCAGTCTTTCTATTGCTGTGGTGCACCCCAGATTTTATTTCGTGTGTGTCTCTCTCAGCAGGCTGACTACACTGGACAATATTGAGTGGCAGACCGTGGAGCAAATGCAGCCTGTACACTGTGCTGCTGTGCTATAGAAACTTCATTTCACCTCGGTTGTTCTTGTGCACCACTGTAAATGATGGGAGCTGCAGAGTCCAACCAGCCCCAATGCTCAGACTGCATAGCTCTGTTTTCTTCAGATTTCCCCTTTCAGAAGGTAGTTTACTTGGACAAAGAGGTGCCTTTGTCTCACCCTCGATTATGAAATTCAAATGACAGCCCTTTGCCTTAGGTGCTGCTTCTGCTTTTCCTTTCTGCTTCTTTCATTTCTCCTCCCTGCTGCTACACTGGAGTGCATAATGCATTTTTTAGCTAATTTCCGTGGATTAGGCTTCCAATTAATTCAAGCCAGTTTTACAGACTGCCAATTCAGGTTGCTAAAATTCAGTTGGAGTTATTGGGGTAGGGTGAGAGGGTTTCCCATAAATTTTTTCCAGATTAACTAGAAGAATTCAGTGGAAACAAATTAGTCATTTTTACACCTGAGTATATACCATCAGTATCTATCTGCAGGATTTGTTTCAGCCCTAACTGAAAGCACAAATTACACTCTTCCTTTCTAAAAGGCCCAAACATGGTTTCACACCAACTGACAGTGGTAGTAATTAATGTGAAGGATCCCTGGGGTCTTTTAACCTCCTTTCTTAGCTTTTGATGTCTGAGACAGCCACAACCTGTGTGCCATTTAACCATCTATAAAACTGAGGGGGAAAAGCATTTAAACACGACATTGAGTTTTCTTTAAACTCTCTAATGAGCTCTAGATAAAGTAGAGAGGTTTTTACAGTGGATTTTAAGAAACACTTCTTCCCCTCAATTGTTCTCCCTAGGGCAGAGATTTTCTGTCTCCTCGTGGGCAGATGAAATCCAGGAACAGCTCCCACAAAATCCAGGAGCACTGATTATGTCAAACAGGATTGCACAGTAAAAGTCTGCTGTAGGACCATTTTACCCATTTCATCAGCTAGGTGCAGTTTGCCCTCTCTCTATTCAGATGTAAAAGTGTGACAACTGTTTTTTCTTTGCTTCTTTCTTTGCTGCAGATTTGCCAGCTACTCCAGGGTGCTTCAGAATTATTAGCTCATTCAAATAATGCAGCTTTATGACAGTTTACTTAAATCAACTAATCCCTGAGAGAGATGGCAAGAACTAACAGTTGGACCTCGGGTTAGGAGCTAAATTCTGCCACCAAACTCTGATATTAGACCAATCAGTCAACCTTCCCAAACCTGGATCTCTTAATACCTCAGGAGGGAAGCACCCCCCTGGCAAAGCACTTCAACATCCTCTAACGATGGAGCTGGTGCTAAGAGTAGAAGATATTAAAGGACCAGGGAGAATAAGCTTTTAGTTTGATTTCCAGTTCAGGGATTGCAAGTTAACAGCATAGGAGCTGCTCCTTGTTAAATATTCCAATACTTTGTACAGTAAATTGCTAAATAAACTTTCCAAAACACCTACCCAAAGAGAGACTGCAGATGCAAAATAAATCACTCATTGCTTGAATTAAGGCTGCCAACACCCAAACTCTGCCAGAGAGACTCCTGAGAGGGCAACCAGGAGCTGAGCCCTGCCCTGTGGTCCCCTCCAGAGCCAGGCAGCAGGAGCAGAGTAGTTTTTCTCAGAGCTGACATTTTGGCAGAAGCTTCCAGAGAGAGTGGGGTGCCCTTGGACAGGAGCTGAGCCCCAGGCTGTGGGGGGGTCCCTCTGTGCAGGGCTGAGGGGGCAGCAGCAGGCAAACAGCCTGGCATGGTGGTGCCTCAGGCTGCCACCCCAGCTCCTGCTGCTGAGCCCTGGGCTTCCCCCTGACACTCTGCTCATGCAGGACCACATTCATCACACCAGATTCTCATTTCCAGCAAGTGGGGCAGCTGGTTCAGATGGAGCAAGAGCATTCACTTTCACTTCGCTTCTCTCCACGTTTGTCAAGTGTCTGAAATTCTTGGTTTGGGCTGGAAGCACAAGCAGAGCTCAAGAATCCTTTCAAAATACAGCAGAATCTGCTGGTAGTGAGAACAGGGAAGCAGTTATGGTCTGAGCTTTATTCCTTTTATTTATGTAATGTTCTGATTTACCAAAACTACATTACAGAAAATTTTGACACAGCCTTGTGAAGATTAGAATTTAACATCTGACATCTGATCATAATTAAACATATGAGAAACAGCAAGTGAATAAATCAATTTTCCTATTCTGGGGTTTAGAAAAAAAAGAAATCAGGAAAAAGTTGATCTGAAACAGAAGCTTCTGGCTGTTTGGAAGAAATCAAAAATAGTAAACAAAACAACCAAAACCAAATCAAAACAAAGAAGGTCAGCTACATCTTTCAATCCAAGGTGAAATATTTTGAAACATATTTTGAAAGTTTCCATCTATAAAATAAAATATTTTTATAAGTTAAAATGCTATCCCACTACTAACTTTTGGCTGAAATAATTCTCCAAATTTAACTTTCTTTTTAATATTTCAATCTTTTCATTTCCTTACAAAGTCACCTAATTTGAAAAACTTTTATCCAGAGACAACTGAACTGGGATTTAATTTTCAAGTGTTAACTAAAAGGATTTGAACCAATAGCTGCTTCTTGGGACAGCCACACATCATGCCTGGGAGGTAGACATCTACTTAAAGAGACCAGATTGAACTTATTCTGAGGAAAAATCTCCAAAGAACATGTTGTGTAGAGGCAGAAGCCTCAGCCCCAGCTTCTTTAGTCAACTAATCTGCAACTGTTGCACTGATTTATGTCTCAATGTAGCCATTGCATAGGACACCTCATGGTGAACATCTGAAAATACCATCAAATCACAAACAGTTCCTGAAATTAAAAGCAATAAAAGGAAGCCATTTACAAGATGAATTGAAAGAAAACAGGAAGGACTGAGCAGAAAACTCGTAAAATCACTGAACTTACATTTATTCATAATAGTGTCTTGGGCAAGCAAGAATTGTTATCTCCTGTGTTAGTACAGAGACATCTCAGTCACTTTTAGGTGATATCAGATAAAATTTTCATAGAAAACCACCTTGCAGCAATCATATCAACAAGAGTTTTACTTGGTAGAGAGATTGCAAAACCAAATACTGTGTCTGAGACACAGAAAATGCCAGCACTCCAGTGGGAAAGTATTATTTTCCTATAAATTCTCTTTTAAGAGTTTACATAGTAACTATGAATTCAGCTTAGGATTTTTAATATGACCTCACACAGTAGTGTCTTGGCCTGGAAAAAACTGTGATGTCATATGTAAACTATTCATTACAAATCCACTAATTGAAAACTTAACAAAATCCTCTGGAGCCATATGCTAATAATGTCAACGTTTCTGTAGGGAAAAGAAAGTAAAGATGAAAATAATTTCTCATTCAGCTCCAAACCAAAACATTTCCATCATAGCCCAGTCTTACACAAAAAGAAGATGATGTTTTTAAGACGTTAGAGAACTTTGCAGAAGTCTGCAAAATTATCAGCTGAAATCCTGACATAAATGTGAGATTAAATAGATGAGACATCATAGACACTTTAGCTACATCCAAAATGTTCAGTCTAGAGCTAGTGGGACACACCATGGTGGGTCTTGCTGTAACACAGCCCTGATGTTCATGGGTGGTGCCCTGGGAACCCCAGGACGTCAGAGGGGAGCAGAGTGCAGCACTCAGGCTCTAGAGAAAACAATCTCTGACACTTCAGAAATCCAAGGAGTTTGATTATGGCTCAGCTCATACTGCTAAATATCTAAACCCTATTTTCTACAATGTGTAAAAACTGATCACTGAATCACAGAATGTGTCAGGTTGGGAGAGACCACAGTGGGTCACCTGCTCCAACCTTCCTGCTCAGAAGAGAAAAAGGTGCCACTTGAAGACACTTCCCTTTGCTATTTCACAGCCCGTGGGACTGTGGAACAAAAAGGATGGAAGCCATGTAAATGTTGAAAATCCACAACAGTTCTTTTATTTGGATAGATATCATCTTTTGTCATTGGTAAATGGAAGAGTCAAAACCCATGCTGTATGATATTATAGTAGATAACATTAATAATTACATATTATAGATAAAAAAATAAAGTTAGAATTCAACAGATTTTCTCATTAAAACTTTCTTTTTTTCCTTTGGAAACTTCTAAGAAGTGCTCCACAGGTAGAAAAAAAGATGTCTCACTCATAAACGTTTTCCTCATTCAGGGTAAGTTAAGAATCTGGTCTTTCCTGGTGACCCATTATTTCCTTGCATAGAAGACAGCACCAGGACTAGATATTACTTACATACTATTTTAAGAAATTCAGTACCGGGGATCTCCCTCAGAGTTTTAATTTTTCAGAAAATAAATTCTCAGTCATCAAAAGAGACATTTTGTGACATTTAAAAAAAACAACACCCAGAAATGATGACAGAAGCAAAAATCTCCCTATCTCAAGATTTGATCTGACTCCGAGTCTTAAGTCGGGCTTTGTCAAACAGCTGCCAATACTTCAGCCATTAGCAAGGGAGTAGCCTTCCATTAAATTCTGTGCAAATCAAAATTAAACACAACCCTTCATTCCCTGGGGAGCAGATAGGTCTGTGCCATGAGGTGGCCCACTAATTTTTCATAATAGTTAAAACTGTAGTTCAATACCATGCAATCGTATAATTTGTATATTGATTTTTGTAGTTACTTTGTGCCATTTCAAGTAGAAGCCAGGTTTTTCTCCTGCTTTGCCTAATAAAACATTAAAATGCAACTGTTTAAGGCCAATGACCAAAGAGAGATTTGGAGCAAGGGGGTGGAGGGAGAGAAAAATAGAGTAGGTACCTCCAGAAGGATTATGAATAAAGTAATTTAATGAGTTCTGCAGTTCTGTGTGCCAGGGCCAGAAGATTTTCTGGCTTCCTGTGGAGTGTCTTGTCACCTTCCAGAGTCCCACAGTTCTCCAAGTGTGTGCTGGAAGAAACTCTAATTCTGGACAGCAGGAAGGAGTATTTCAGCTGAGGCTTTAATATCAGCTATGAGAACCTTGGGTCCTTTCCTAAGTGTTTATGAAAACATGAGCAAGTGGTCTGGAGAGTATTCCAAGTTCAAGTTTATTTACTTTACTCATTAGAATTAGATGTGCAGAGAATGGTTCTCGCACGATAGGGGTGGGGCCATGGTGTTATAAAACAGAACAGCTTTTTAGCATTTACAGATCAAACATGAGGGCTGAACCCATAACAAACCTCTCTAAATTCCTAAAAACAACTTTTGGTGAGTCTATAGCATTCCAAGTCTCCAGCTCATGCTCTCACCTTAAGTAATTGATCAATACTAAACGATAAAGTCCCCACTTATTCTAAATACACTTTGTTCTTGACAGGGTGCAATCCATCATGTGAGGATTACAGGCTTTCCATGTGAAGAAACTGCAAACTTTGGGGATTTCAACAGTTATCATTCCAATTGGGCATAGAGATAGACCAGATCTGAGGGCTGGGTAACATTGCTTTGAAAAACCTGTGTAGTCAGTGGTGACTGTGGTGGGTGTTTGTCCCTGGAGACAATTTAATGCAGTATTTTGGGCAGACTCTTTAAACAATGAAAAGCAGAGGAGAAAAGGAGCTTTTTAAAAAGTTGCTAGCAGGAAACCCTACTTAGGACTACATCTCATGACCTAGCTCACAGCTGAAGAGATACAGATGTTGATGAAACCTTCATAAAAATGAAAAAAATTTAAAACACTGGAGCAAGATGTATTGTCTGAATGACTGGGATCACTGTTTTCATGCAGCTTTCCAAGGTTTTAGGGAAACAATTGTGTCAATCTCCTTCATGTGTGAAAGGAAACGTCAATTCATTATCCTCTGTCTGACAGATAATCAGTAAGATGAGAAGATCCTATATGTTACAACTGATAGGTTGCAAATGATAGAGTGTGCCTATATGCTAGACAGGTACACAAAGTGTAGCATTAAAAATTGTTAAAAGTAAAGGTGGTGGTATTAACCAGGAGACAAGGACATGGAAGCTCTGACAGAAAGAACTGCATTGTTGAAAATGTGAGTTCAGGGTAAAAGATGAAGGTGAAGCATCTGCAGAAAATCTCACATCTTTCTGAAGAGGGAGGGTTCTGATGAAAAATTAATATCTAGCTGATGCAGATCCTAAGAGATACTAATACTGGCCTTGTTTTATAACCAGAATGTTAAAGCTTAAATAATAGAGAATTTTCCAGAAGATATGGACCTGAAAAAGGGAAGCCAATTAAAATTTTCACTTATTTATACATTTTACTTCTTATGGTATTTTTGTATGTTTCACTAGCCTTATAAACTTGAGGGAAATGTGCAATTTTATTGTAATGATATGACTGACTTGCTTGCTAATTTGGAAATACATGTATTGCACACAACACATCAATCACATTAGGAAGGTGGATGTGTTCCAGAGGTAGTACCAATAAATTGTTACCTGCAGTTGCCCTGGTAACTCCTAATTTGTTGCTGCATAACAGATTTGTGTTTAAATAGCTATAAAACTTTCCTTGAGGCTGCTACAAAAACATACAAATGTAATTTCCTTTTACTTTTCAAATTGCATACATGTACTTGTGTGTGTATATGGATGTATTTAATAGGAAAGATGCTTTCCCATCTTAATTTTACCTTTCTTACAGCTATGTAGCTTCAGGCTGACAGCATGGGAAGAAAGCATCTTCTCCAAGCAAAGGAAAGAAGTCCTTGTTGCTCTGGAAGAGAAGTCCTCCAGAACCAGCAGTTCTCCTCTTCAAACACCAGCTTTGTAATAAGAGTTTTAAAAATTCCACTTTACTGATCTTCATTGGACATTGGGAAGAAAACATAAAGCAAGTGTGCAATTTTTTTAATCTTATTTATCCCAGTTCTGATAGAATACCAGAATGATTCAACACAGCTATTAAATGAAGCAAATGATTTGATACTTATCACTCACTGACAATGAATAAGACTTTTTTTAAACATTTGTTTAACAGTTTAAAATAAACAGGAACAGATAAAACTCATATAAAATACATATACACCTCCTTATTAAAAAAAAAAAGAAAATCCACCACCTTTAAAGTTTCTTCTTTCAATGCTTCTTAACAGAAAAACCCAAAACCGAGAAAATGTTTTCATCAAATTTAACAAATAAAAAAGAACCTAATTTTAATCCAGTGACAATCTCAAAGTCTAACAACGAGATAAAGCATCCATAATTCTATTTAACTCTGCTTGATGTGAAGGTTTTATTTTGTGATCATTTTAGTGCATAAACCCTGATGAATAATGGAATTTCAGAAAAAGAACCCCTATTGAGTCAAGCTTCATTGACATCTGACTGGTAGTCTAAGAGCCTGCAGAGAGGGTCCAAAGCAATGCATCACAGCCTCCCAGCAGGTCATTAAGGCATTACCCAATTAGAAAGCAAGGCTACGGAGCCACATTGTTCACAGCAGAGCAAACATAATTGATTTTTATTTCAACAGGGGGGAGAACCTCCTTACTAAAGAGCTTTAGCATAATTTCTTATTTAGGGGAGGTTTAAAGAGATTTGTGCTGGAGTATTTAATTCCAAACCCTGGGACAGTCTCTGGCAATGTGTATAAATTAAGGGGCAGTTGACTTCACTCATTCATATTCAAAGTAGAGACTCGCTTGTTGCTCAAAAGTAGCATGAAGGTTTCTGAGCACTGGCATCCAACACCAGCTGTGCAGGGGCACCGTGCTTGGGCCCTCCAAACCTTTGTACAGTTCATGTAGCTATCATCAAGCCAGTTTCCTGCTCTAAGGCTCCTCTCCGAGGCACTTTAACATGCTAATACACTGTATGTAGTTCACAGCTCTTTAAGAGCACCATGCAGATGGAATTTGCTCCCAAGACAACTTCATCACCCTCCATCTCCTTCTCATCTTACTGTTTCCCCACTGGTTATTTTAAATCCCACTGTTCACGGGCACCACTGAAAGGGAATGTTCAGTGACAGCCTGTAGCAAGAAAGGCTCCCAATGAACAGTTTGGATTTTCCCAATTTAAAGTATTACAGTAACACAGTGGAAAATGTTAGCCCTGTTATCTGCCATCTCTTTTTATAAATGAGTAACACGATGCCTTTCTTCATCGCAAGCCATCAAGTTAAAAAAATAAAAAGGTCCTATTGCAAATACCACACTCCATCTTTGAAAGCAATCATAATCATAAATTCTTACAAAGAGTGTTTGTTTTAATTTATTAACACTCTGTGCTTCAATGGCAACAAATAACTTTTCAGAAGAGGTGCTTTTTTCCTAGTCTTTGCATTTAAGGTCCACTGGAGAACAGATAGCTGGAAAATGCGATAAAATCCTCACTTTTATGAGGCCCAAGGCAACACAACTGAAGATCTTACTGGAAATATTTGTAGATTACTATCTCCACACTATGTATACAGTAGATGTGTGCCAAATGAAACACTTTAAAACATGGAAAGGGCTTCTTAGCTGCAATGGCAAAAGTCCATTCCCCAGTTCATATTCTGGGTCTGTACCTAATAATCGTGTGACTCATCAGTCTTTAATTTTCTATTTTCCAGTATGCTGCTGAAAACAATAATCATTTTCAATTTAACTTATGCCTTAAAAACACTTCTTTTAAATTCTTATTTAAATAAAAACAAGGAAAAAATTTTACATGGCACTTTAACTTCAAAGTCTGCCAGCAACACAGTGACAATTTTATTCCACTTGGTTGTTCACAAGCCTCCTTCCCTGTCTTGCGTAAGTACTCTCCTGAAATACAAGGAAAGCAAAGGTATGGAGTAAATAATTTTTACAAACACTTATGTACTCAGATATATCGCAAACCTAGCAGCAGCAAGGGCAATTTAGCAGTTGTTTGTCTTACCATGGCACTCAGGAGCCCCAGGCACAGATTGCTACCCCTCAGTGTTAGTCACGACGCCAACACACATCAAAGCAGCAATCCCTGACCTGAAAAATCCTCCTGGAAAAATTTATGCCCAGGACCAGCTGTTTATGAGTTTATCCATATATTCCCAATTCTGTTCCCCTTTTTTAATGTTGGGATCAAAATCAATTCTTCCCGCTGTGCAGATCAACACAAGTATAAAATTTCAGTAGCAGCAGCCATATATTCACTGTGCACTGCTGCTTAATCATGTACCAGCAGAGTTAGGAAGTTTTTCTGAGGGCTGCCAAGGCACACCCAGTGCCCATTTCACAAAAGGTCAGCATCCTCTCTTCCTCTTGAGTCAGAAAGACTATGGCTAGAATCTTCTTTCATGGACACTTTACCAGAGATAAATTTACTCTCAGTCACTTATTCAAATACAGCCATACTTAACTGACTAACCCAGGATCCAGTGCTTCCACCACATCAGTGCTTGGAAAAAGCTTATAAACTAATTGTGACAAAAACCATCCGTGCATGAAGCAGTGTGGTCATTTTTGTTAGTTACTACTTCAGACAAACCTCCTATACCCCAAACCCTTTCAGCTGCAGCGATTCCTGGGAAATTATCTTTACTACCAAAAAAATTCCCACCACCAGACCAGGTAAAAAGCTGCAAAAAGGCGTCATTAAACACATGTTTTCTAAGAAATTAGCTAGATCCACAAACACACAAAAGTGGTTCATGATTAAACTGATCCTCACTTTGAAAACAAATCATCTGAGGCAGTGGTTCTCTACCCTTCTCTGTGAACATCTAAATGTTTTCTAGCTGTAACACAGACCCAGTACTATACAGCAATAATAATCTCTGTTTTTCTTTTTATAACTGTCATGTGTGTCTTGAGAATAGTCTCTGACAACAAGGGATTTTTAGCCCCAAGCTGGGCCATCACCACTCAGGTAGTATATTTGAAGTAGGGAAAGATACTGACCAAACACCTTGAAAGCATGCTGGAGTAAGCTAAAAGCTCTCTGAATTCCTCACACACAGCCATGCCTTTCCTCTGCACAGGCTGCACAACTGAAGCAACAAACCTGGAGGGGTGCTCTGTGCAGCCAGGAAACGTGGAAGAACTGGATCACATGCTGAAAGCCAGACACAGGTACAGGAAAATGCCCTTTCCAGCTCTGGGAAGGGTAAGTGGAAAGGCTTACATCTGGAATTAATAGGTTTCTTGACTTAATGAAAATAGGCATGTTTTGCATGCTAGGTTAGAGTGTTTTGATTTGTAATGAGGAAAGAAAGTGTAGAATATACTGTACATGGCCACATTCTCCCACAGGTGTGTGATGTGTGGGTTGGGGAAAATGGGCTAATTTTAGAACTTTCACCTTGTTAAATGTTCCTGGAGTTTAACTTTGTAATAGGAGACATGCTGATATTACGGTCCTTGAGCATTCCTCACCAGTGAGAAAACAGAGGGAAATGGTCTGAAAAGTCAGTGCTTGAAAGGATAACTATAAATTATACTGTAACTTCAGTCCTTTAAAAATGCTTATTTTGCTGGAGGATGTTGAGCAAGGCTGTGTTTTTCTCCAAGGAAGAAATGCTGCAGCTCACCACAGTAAATCAGCATACTGGCATTTAAGTACAAGAAAAACCATTATTTAGTCAATAAAATCCTTCTCTAATATTCAGTAAACTGTGCATTGTTCAGTTCTTAAAAATAAATCCTGGAAAACTATTCAAATTATTTGATTTTACATTTTCCATAGCATCCTATATCTCACCTGCAAGCTTCATTTATGTGCTCACTGGCTAAATGCATGTTCAATATACAATGCATGTACACTGTATGTAGCATGTTTATATCTATACTAATTGAGAACTAATTTTCAGAGAGAAAAGAGCATGAATAGTCACTTAAACATAAAAAAGCTGTAAGGATGTAAGTAATGGGACAATACAGAAAATATCTCCTAAATAGAAGCTTAGTTTTTCTTTAGTGCCCTTGAAAACACAAAACCAAAATATCAAATGAACCAGCAAGGTAATTGGCATGAAAAATGAATGTCACCAGGTTTTAGGTCATGGGCACCACTGATGTTACTTAGACCAACTCAGTGTTTTGAGCTCAAACATTTATCCAGCCCTGTGACTGCTGCATTCACAGATTCCAGTGAGAAGATACTTAGAGGTTCATTTACCTCTTCAGGATCTTGTGGCTAAAATCTTGGTGCTGAACTGCTCCAACTCCACAGATTTAAGGAGACGCAAACTTTCCAATAGTTTTATACAGAGCAAGAAACACAAAGCAACTTTGGCTATTTAACTCCACGTTAAGAAAGGGTGCAGATAACGAGGTGCAGTCACACAACACGGGCAGTATTAAAGTGGAAAGACACTCTTTTTCTGTAGCTCAGTAGAGAACAGTCAAAGGAGAGATGTGTGTCACCAAGCAGCCCTTCTGATGGTGCAGCCAGGTCCCTTGAAGAGGCGCAATGAGGTCTGTCCTGCAGCCCCAGGGACAGCAGGTGGCACAGCAATGACCCAGGGCCTGAAGCTGCCACGTCCAAAGCTCACCCGTGTCAAAGCACACCCGCCACGGGCCCTGAGGGCAAACGGGGCCCGCAAAAAACACCAGGCGTGGAAGTGCTCAGGAGTCACACGGGGCCCCTCCTGTGAATGAAGATATTCCAGAGTATATTTGCCTGAAATCATTTCAAGCCTGAGGAGTTGGTGGAAAAAGGCCAGACTTTACCAAAGCGCCACTCTGAGCATCCGTCTCAATTATGTGCTACACATCACAGGAAATTTTATCTAAAAGAGGAAGAGGGAGAAAGCAAGGCAGAAAACATAATTTTTCCAAATTTCTGACTCTTGTTAATTTTTCACATTATAGTTTTGCAGCTTTTCCTTTCGTATGGTTCATGAACTATATAAATTATATATTTTAATCATTTACCACTGTAAAGATATGGTCATAAACAATCATTTTGATTTGTAGAAAATTTTTTATTTATTTTATGCTTTCCACGAGCTCCCAGAAGTTTCAGGAATATATATGGGAGGATATCAGGGGGGAATAAATTTTTAAAAACTAAGAACTCTTTAAAATGTTACACATTTTTTCAGCTTCTAAGACCAGAGATCAAGTTATGCCCATCTGATGAGAAATACACCATGTCCCTGAGAGGTTTCTCATTTGCACCCAAGAAGTGTTGAAAAAATATCTTTAATCTATAAATACCTACAAAGACATTCAGAAAACTTGCTACTGTGTCCGGGTAATTTACTGAAACTCATATATTTCAATAAATTATTCATCAGGATTTATTTTCCATAGCTAAGTATCACACATAAATTACTGATAAATGCTAGTGAAATCTGACAGCTGAAAACATCTGTCCTCTCATGCTTATACATCTTAATTTTCTTTCAGCTTGCCTTTTTTTCTCAGATCTAACTATGCCAAACAGCTTAAGGATACAGTACATTTGATTGATGCCATGCAAACCAGAGCTGCATGGCACACTATATTCTTACAAAGGATACAGAACATCATTCCCAAGGCTGGAATCGTCTCAGTAAGAACACCAGCTTTTCATGCCTATGGCTAATGAATTTATCTTATGAAATAAATGTATCTTTTGGACTTGGATCAATGCATGCCTTAATTAAAACCATGTTTCTGTAGAAGCATCTAACAAGAACACATGAAGGCCCTATTTAAATTGGAAGAGAACAGAATAAACCAGTATGGCTTTTAAAACTAACTGCTTCCAGGTGCAGAGAGAGTGGAAGTTTAGTGCTGTTTCCAACTTGATGCTTGGATGCCTTTGTTCTTGAAAGTGTAAGGTTTCTCTCATTCTCAGTTTTATGACTGCAGGTTTCTATGTTGCATAACACCCTATAATAGAGCACCAAAGGGCTTAGTTTTATTGTTTTGTTTCACTTTATTGACTGCATGTTTTATTCAGCTAATATGTGCCATGGAGGCAGGCAGTAACATCTCAATTACCACGCCAGGGCTCTTCCTTCTCTGTGAATGACCAGCTTCAATCTGCACTTTATTATATTCACATGCAGGTGTTAAAAGGCAAGGAAGGAGGGGTGAGAGAAGACAGAGTTGAAACAGACCTTTTAAAGCATTACAACTGGAAAAGCTTTTTTCCCAGGTAATCCTCTAAAGCTAAAGACATTCCAGTATATGATATTTGTGCTGTGGCAAGCCACCAAGCACCAGAAACTATTGCATAGCAATGGGTGTGAGAAAGTTCAAATCTAAATAAAAACTCCTCCAGAGTTTGATCAGAGCTGGATCTGGCATTTCACTTTACTCATTTCTACTATTGTGCATCCTTGTTGGAGAGCCAAAGAGACTTTGGCAATGCAACAAGTATACAAGCAAGAAATTGGCACTCCTTACAGCTTATTCAATGTCCTGAATATTAAAGCTTGTTTTACTAAGAAGGGGAATGCTGAACAGGATGACATTAGGAGTCTTCATGGTTCCTTTTGTAATGCCACTGGATTTTTTCATTCCCACAAGGGCAAAGAGACAGACCAGCTTAACATTAGAGACAGATAAAATCTTTTCCTGTGAATCAAAAGTATGCTGAGCTGGCAGGGCAGTGGGTGGGAGGTTGAGGGAACAGAGGGGAGAAAATGAGAAAAAAATTATCTGGAACTTCATTAATAATAGAGAAACAAGGCATTCTTTGCAGGTGGAGATGTAATTGAAATGAGTCAAAAAAATTCTCCCTTATTATATCTGAAGAACACCAACTCTGATAATGCAGCAGCATTAATCAGTTCAGCACAGGAGCCCAAGTCCTACTAATGGACTTGAAATTTAATGTCTATTTTTCTGGCCAATGATAAATAAGATACCAACAGATACCAACAACTATCACAATTACCATCCCCAGACCCAGCAGACACTGAATGCTGAATGCTGTAAGGAACAGTCCTTTGCCTTCCCATAGGAAGTGCCTGTGAGCAACCAGGATGGTTCCTATGCAGGCAGATACTGTGGCATTTTGTAGCTTCAGACAAGGAAATAATCTTTACAGTGTTTCAGAGATTATTAATAAATACTTCTGTTGAATTGTTTGTGCTGCATTGTGAGTCTTCTGGAAAATCATGATAATTTCATCTTGTGTTTATAAAAGAAGTCAAATATTCAATATCTAGCTCAGTTAAAGGCAAGTGGAAACAGCTAGATGTATTCATAGTGATACTTCAGGCCAATTTCACAACAATAAGAAAGAATTATTTCTTTTTAGCCTGGTATAAAGGGTAGCTTATTGCACAGACCTTTCCCTGTCTGTAAAGGGCAAAAACCTGGCTCAGCTTTTTTCACATTTCTCCCACATCCTGACTTTAGCATTGGAAGCAAAGCCATACAGCTGAGTCCAATGCCAACATTCATCCCCTATGTAAAGCACTTGAAGTTTGCTGCTCTACTCGCTGACTATACCCAGAGAATTTACTGGGTGGGGAAAGGCTTTGCAGACCAATCCTGCAAGATACGAGTGTTTCCTGTAAGGTGCTACCATCCCATGGTGACACCAGGTGTCAACATTTGGGCTGACACCTTACAGGAGCAGGATGCTTTTGCCCTGGCTCACAACCAGCCCAGGGTTGATCCTTAAGTCTGGGAGGAAACGAGATGGGAAATAATTACACAGAGCCATCAATTCCCCTTTCACCATGAGTTGTACGTGCCCTTCAGTAGCTGGAAAAACAGCAGTGCAGCAAAGACCACTCAAATGCCTCATGTGAATATCTGGAGCTGTGAGCTTAATAAAAGCTCTTTACTTCCACAAAGCATAGCTTATAACATCGTGTTCAAAGTATTCCTCCATGAACACTTGGGGTGAGTTCCTGGTCCCACCAAAGACAGTGGGAGTTTTGCCCTTTGCTTCAGTGGGATGTATTTCACATTTTGTGTTTAATTGCCAGTTGTTAGGGAAAGGAATAAATTACACCCTGCTAAATCCAGGCACAGTAATAATCAACAATTCCCTTAAAAAATATATAAATGCTACCATAAGAGCCCTTTATACCTAGCTGAATTCTTAGAGAGTCCTTTTTAAGTGCTCTGAAAGTTATTTTCTGATACTTTTTTGTATTCCCGCATGGTTTCACTGCATTTGCATCAAACCAACTGGATCAACAAGAAAAAACAAACAGGGAAAAGCTGTTAATGGACAATAGACAAGATTTAAAAACCTTTCACAACCATCCACTTAAAAGACTGCACTGTTTAGCTAGCTTGTCCAAATTTACAGTGTAGCAAGAGCAATAATCTTTGTCAGGCTGCTCACAGCCCCTGCCAAGGTGAAAGCAATGTTCCCATTGCCTTCTGTGTGCAGATCAGATCCTGGAAAAGAGGAGCTCTGTGCCAGAGTCAGAACAGTTAGACAAATGAATGTACACTGAGATGGAGATATCCTTTCTCACAGTTAAATTATTTTGCCATGAACAGGACATTTCAAGTTTGCATTGAGATGATCCATCTGTGTTTTAAAGCAGATTAGAGTGCATTGGGAAGCAAATGACACACTGCATTATTTAAGCCAAATGTTCAAAATTCCATTTGCTATTGGTGCAAGTTACACACACTGAATCTTCAGTCATGTGTCTGAACACATTCCTGGTGAGCTTAAGCAAAGTTAATTGAATCAGCCTATGGAATGCCTACCACACCACTGCAACCTGAAGCTGCTATTTCTATTTTAGCAACCTTTAAGTAATTTTCATCAATATTCTCTGATTTCACATCCCCTTCTCTGCACTACCTGTAGGAATTCCATTGTACTGGTTCACCACAATGTCTTTTCCTTCATTTAGACATCTTGATTTTACCATTGACCTTTATAGCATTAAAAAATGCTTCTGTTCTATTGTCAGGGTGTTGTGAAACCTGTCTGTGCTGATGCAGCATTCACCAATTTAATACACAAAAATACAAGCACAAAATATTGATCTCATCCATCCTTCCCAGGTTGCCCCTCCACTACCTCAGGAGTCTCACCATCCAAGTAGCAATTATGTAGAACTGCCAGAGGTTCCCTTGCCATCCAGCCCCTGAACATTCCTGCTGCTGCTCATGGCTTTCTCCAGGCAACTTGAGAGCCAGTTTTCTAGAGCCTACAGATTTTATTGGTGAAAGCAACATATGCCATCAGCTAGAGAGAGGCTGGGAACGTGGCACTACCTCATCAGTCAGTACTGCTGCTTAGGATAATCATTCAACATGTTATTCATGTTTAACACATCAGTTCATTGAGCTGGCACTCCCATCCCACTTACAAAGGTAAATGAAGGCTAGAAGGGGCCTGTGAAACTCGAGCTAATGAAAACGATGCAGCTGGCTCCAAACTGTAATTCTGGCTCTGAGGTGCAAGATCTTGGCACCATCTGCTCCTTCCAGAGCTAATATTAATGAAGAACTCATCACCCCCCTGCTGAGTGAGGGAGTGCTAGCACACGGATCCCGATGGGTGCACACAGCTTTCAGCCAGATTTTAGCACTGCTGAGGTGTAGCCCTGCCAGCTTTCTGGGATGTGGAAATTTGAGCTGTAGCATCTGTGTGAGCTCAGGCTGCAAGGCCTGGGCTGCAGCACCTCTAACCAGGACATCCCAGTGAGGAGCAGGTCCAGAGGCTCTGGGCAGAGCAGGCTCAGCCAGATGGGTCTCCAGGCCATGTGGAGCTGCCTGGGCACAGAGTCTGTGCAAGGTACTGCACCTCCAGGATTGCCAGTTGTTTAAAGCCTTCAAAAATCACCTAAGCCCTCCAATTCCAAACTAAATTCTCAGGTGAAAAAAGAAGGTCCAGGAAGCTCAGGTGGATGGTAATCCTTTATGGACTATCAATCAATACATCCATTTTAAACCAGGTTTCACAATCAAAAAAACCCCAAATGTGTGTGATCTTTTTTCTGCCCCACACTGCTTTTGGTTCTATCCAAATGATGTCTCGTGGCCCTGTTACCCTACACATACCCATCATCCTGCCCCTATTTAAGAGATACAAGGCCCAGAAAGACACAAATCTGCTGAGCACAAAATAATCCTTCTGTGCCTCCAGACACCCAGTTACACTGCACTAGCATTAACACATGGAGGGGGAACATGGTTTGTACTAACATCCAAAAATATAGAGGCAAATAATTCCCACAATCCAGGGGTGCCCAACAATACTTTTTCCCATTTAAAAATGTTAAGGTATGTATCATATTCTGCATGCCACTGCAACAAACAGCGTTTTACTGTTCTACTCAAAAAAATGTTTGCATGCTTGGAGTATTTTGAAACTCTGTGTAACCAGACTGCCCAGCTATTTGCTTAGTTGCACAAGAGATCTCATGCTGCTAAACCCTCCAGAGTTATCTTGCCCCCACCCTACTGCTCAGAAGAGACTTCCAAAATAAAATAAATCATTGATCCAGTGTCAGGAAAACTGCCTTCCCAGTGTTATCCAGTTCCAGAGTATTCTCTGTAGGACTCTTTCCTACAGATGGTAGGGATAACCCTGAGGCATTTTATGGATCTATATACTTTAAATTTTACACACAGCCTTTGGCACTGACATGCTCCTTATCAAAGATATAGGATCCTATGCCCATTGGAATTTCCAACAGACTGACAGTAACAAAATTGTATGGAAAAAATTAGACCCACATACTGCAGAAATTTTAAGATCTATGCAGTTGATGCTTAAATTGCCCAATTTAAAAATATATACTTTGCACAAGAAAACTACCCAGCAAGAACATTAAGGTTACAAAGCGAAGTACTCAGAATTTCAGAGATAGTAGAATTAGGATTTCTTGGGACATAGTTTATCCACTTTCTGCATATCCCTTCAATAAGATATAACCCCTGGAGGGCTGACTTCAGCTTGGGCCAGAGTGTGGCTGAAATTGGTTTTGGTTTTAGCTGCTAAATATACCAAAGCTGTCCCTTTGCAACATGTGCAAATGGTAAGTTAAGGAAATGCCGACAACTTAACCAAATGTTCATAGATTAGAAATGGCAAGAAAAAAATACCCCTGAGTAAAGAGCCAGAAAATCCTTCAGCACCAAATTTCTGATCTTTGCTTCAAAGCACTGAGATATTTTACCTTTTCAAAGTTCACCCTATTTTTTTGCCAGTGTATTGTTCTCTACATCTATTCTCAGGCATCAGTTTGGATTAAATCTTCTTAAAGAGTTTAGGGAGTTACTTAGCACAGCAAATTCCCTCCAAATTTTGTTCAAAAGGGTTCAAGTCTGGCAAAGCATATGCCAATCAAGCCAGGGGCTTGTTATACAATCCTCACAGTAAGAGACACCAGCAGCTCCGCCTGTAATATTTTTGCCACTTACAATTAATAGTCTGGAAAAAGACATCTTGAGAAAGTAAAATAAGTGGCACAAAGAGGAGGAGGGTTTCCAAGCAACTGCTTCATTTTCATTTTAAGCCCATGCTGCAGAAGTGTTAGCAGCAACTTAAGGGGCTAGTCTCATTCCCAGCCTGCAGGAGAGTGAGGAAACTAGGTTAGAAACAGTAATTTCTTGCATATAACCTCAGATTAACATACAACAGGAGGGATCAAAAGGAGCAGGATTTTAAATTGTTGTGCCCACAGTTAATTTCTAGATGCAATACACCCCGCAGTCAGCAAATGTATTTGTACAGCCAAGTTACATTCCCACTGATTTTTGCAAACCCTCTGCTCCCTAGATCTTAAAATAATAGGGAAGAGAATTATAAAGAGCAAGAAGGCAGAAGTGTTGCCTTTTCTTAGCAAGCAGCTCCTGAAGAGCTCCCTTCCAAGCCCTGTTCCCACTGGTGCTGGCTCAGCGTGTCAACCTCGCACTGCTCGAGCTTCACTCGCTCAGTCACCGCTTACTGTTTCTTGACCTTTTTGCTAAACTGCACCTTGGAATTACCACAAGCCCAGTCCCATACTTCAAAATCAGGCACCTAAAGAAATCCTCTGATTTTTCAGGAGCTGCTGTGCATTGTCAGCAAAACACGAGGACTTGCAGGCGCCCTGAATGCCCTGGAAAATCAGGCCACTTTCAGCTGTGCTGCTCTCAGCTTTTTCAGTTTTTCCTCCACCCAGTGGCCACTAACAGAAACAAATCACCTAATAAAACACACTGTACTACCACTCTGTTCACTGAAATACTCTATTAACTTGGCAGTAGTCTATTGTTCTCTGGACTGCTACTTACAGAACATCACTGAGTATATCTGTTATAGCATCAAGTGGAGAATTACATTATGGAAAACGTTGGCGTGACATGCAGGTGACAGAAAGACAGAAAACCACACTGTTTGTGGGGATGGACACAGGACCAGACAAAAATATTCTATTCCCCACAAGGTCCAGAAATACAGATACAGTCACAAACAGTAGTTGCTGCTATTGACAGAAGTGGAAAAAAGGCCAAAACAAGTTCAAAACTATTGCTATGATCTAAGGCACAGAAATCTACATTCATTCATATAAATCAAGCAGCTGATGAAATCTCCTGACCAGTTTCCTGCTGGTACTGCAAAAACACAGATTTCTTGACAGCTGTCTGCCCCACCTGAGCAGATGTGATGAGCTGCAGATCTGGGCTTCAGAACAGAGCTCCTGCAGGACACACAGGAGGGAGGAGCCCTCGTTGGTCTGGCTACAGACTGCCATCAAACCCTTTGGTAATTATAGTTTAATTTTGGATTTTAATATTCAGCCAGAGAATTGAAAAATGCTGTGCTTCTGTAGATGATGAGAGCATGTTACCTGAGCCAGCTGGCAAAATGTAAAGTTGTGCTTGTGTTTCATTACTAATGGCTACTGAATTGACTCTGTAATTGAACCTTTAAGGGTATTTGCAAGACATATTCCATACAGTATACTAAAAAGCAGTTTTGCTAGACATTAGCAGGGCTGCACCTAAATACAAACACATATATGCAGATTTACCTGCATGTTTACAAACATTGACACCCCTACACTTATATGCTGGATAAACATCTCCAGGAGGATTCAGGACTAGAGAAGGAGCTTCCAGGTTACATAATTTACAGTTTAAGACAAAAATACCAGGCAGATTCTGCAAAGTACACTATACTATTGCTTAGAGATTGAAAAGTACAACTTTAATGATTTTTAAAATGATTCAAGTTTCAGTCTGCCTCTATTTGACCTTGTCACCCATGCAGGGCCACTGATGCTGGTGAGCTGCTCCCCTTTACACACCAGGTGCTTGCTCTTCAGAGTCAGCCCGATTCCACTTTTTGACCAAAGAGGACGTTTCAGCTGGATGCTCCAACACACCACACAAGTGCCCACTTTGCTCAGCACCATGAGCCCATTTCCACAGCTTGCAGTGCTGCCAGGACCTTTGAAGGCTCCATTTGCTCAAGGCTCTCTTGTTGGAAACCCCACTGCTACAGAGCATGAAGGGCCAATAAGGGCTGGAAGTACAATACCACAGATTAAACCTCTCTCTGCTTGAAAGAATGATTGAGACTTGCCAGAATATTTGCCCAGCTCTGCCTATAAAGATTTAAACTTGTTTGCTATTTCCCCCTCACATTGAGTCTGCAGTTTATGGCAAGCAGGGATGGTAGGAAGGGTGGGGGCAGCCCAGCATCTCAGTGGTCCTCAGAGTGCTTTAAGGCCACATCATAAAAGGGATCAGGGACAGAGCTCTTAGCCATGACCCCTCTCTGCAAACAAAGCAGGAATTACTGAGCAATAGTGTCACTCACAGCATTTTCCCCTTGAGAGTACCTTTGCAGGAGCCACCCTGCTTGGGCAGCAGCAGGCAGCTGTGTGTCCTCCAAGCAGGGGAACAGGGCCACAGGCTCACAGGGCTCCATGGCTGACCTGGCACTGCCCCACGGGGCTGCAGACCTGACACAAAGCTCCATGAATTATGTTGATTGAGAAATTTTCAGTATTTCTCTGGCTGACAGCAGCAGTGTTGCTCTGTCTGCCAGCTCTTGGCTAGACAGAGCAGATTTAGTGTCCCCCATCTGGTAGTTGAACTCTCTGTGCAATCTGCACACAGCCACAGCCAGCACTCAGACTGGGACCTCATGGGGCCCTGGCAGGGCTGGTACCAGGTAGATCAATCCAAGCAGTGCTGTGGCAAACCCATCTCTCTGGGAAGTGACCCTGCACCTGAGAGGAGCAGCAGTGGTGACAGAAATATAACCCTAAAATGTGGCTAGCCAGGATTGCAAAAAAGGAGTTAAAATAGCCATGCAGATTAGAAAAAAACCCAGATCTGGCAGTACTTGTGGGGCTTGTTTACACTTAATAGTAAATGCTGGTTACCAGCAATAGCTTGTTTAAAATACAAGGCTATTTAAGAGGCAGCTATTGATAGTTTACTGTGTGAAGATGAAGGCATTATTGCCAGAATTTTGCATTTAAATAAGCCATCATGCCCTATAAAAATCCCAGTTATTGCCTCTAGGCTGCTGCTTTGAATCCAGCTGGAATCAGTAATGACCAAAGCCAGTCACCCCGTGAGGATGCTCAGTGACCTGACTGCCCTGAGCTCACAGGTACTCACAGCCTCGCTGGGCTTGAACATCTTGCCACAGGGCTGATGTCCATCTCTGTGCCTGTCCTCAAACCAGTTGTGTCATTCCACCAGCCCAGCAGGCAGGACACACACCTGTCAGCCTGATGTCACCCTCACTCCCTGCCCTTGAGTCTGAAATTGCCCGAAACCTGTTTCTTCATGGTGAAACTGGGGTTTCATCACAAAGAAACAAGTCCCACTTCCTTTCCCCCAGCTCTCCACAAGGGTCAGTTTGTTCCACTCATCCTCCTCTACTGTACTTTGTGCATGACAAGCCCAAGTTGGGCACTGCTGGAGATCCACACCAGCCACCTGCCCTTGCCCTGCCAGCTGTATCTCTCCAGGACCCATCTTCACTCACTCCTTAGGACTGGATGTTGTCTGGACATGGAAGCCAGGTTTCCCATTAATGAATTAACCTAAATTTGGACCACAAGCCCTTCTACAACAAAACTGTTGCAAAACACTGAACCTGAAGTACCTCAGTACCTCAGAAAGCTGCCTCCCTGTTCTCACACTTCACCCAGTGTTTTGCACTAGGAGTGCATTTTGTTTTCAATCTGTGCAATAAATAAATAAATAAATCCCTATATTGCTGGCCCAGCAAAACCACTGTAGCCCACCTGTAGCAGGGCTCTTCCCTAATCATCCAAAGGCAGCCTGAACCCCCATGGATATTTCTGCCCCTGCAATGCAGCTCTGGCCTCCTCAGGCTCAGTGCCTGGTGCAGCTTTCTCGAGTTTATGTTCTCAGGGCAGCAAGGTTCCCTACACAAGGGAGCTCCCTACCAGCTGCTTATCCTTTATCATTGCTTCATTCAGGCCTTCTCAGAGAGCACATATAACCTGCAGGTGCTTATCAACACCAACAGATCTCATTTCATCCCTATTTCAGATTTTCCAATTAATTTCAATTAATTAATGATTTTTCTTAATCTCATCACACATTCTACTTGGATACCCAATCAGATCACCACAGTGTAGGTATAGTTACAGTGGAATGTGCTGTCTCCCATGATGAGAACAGGGATGAGCACAGCCAAGGCCAGGCAGCACTGCAAGGCAGGGCTGAGGGTTTACACACAGAGCAGCAGCCTCTGGAATCCTCCAACCTGACTGCGCAGTGAAATTCCCTTCCATCTTCAGGGGTTCCTTCAGAGTCAATGACAGCCTGAAGTTCAAACACACCCACAAAAGCAAACCACTGGTAGCTTGGGCCTCCCAGTGACTGGACTGTCACCATCCAGGAGCTCAGGTGCATGTCCCAGTACTTGCTGCCATCTGCTTAACTCTTCCCCACGCTCAGTTTAAAGCAGTGGCTGATTCTCACAACCCTTGCACGCACGTTCACAGGCACTGCAAAGCACAGCACCTCATTTTCCGTTCTTCCAGCTGAGAGCAGCTCTCCCTGTACTTACAAGAAGGCAGATTTCAGAGGGCAAGGTCTGCAGGAGCTGGAAGGGCCCCCCTGCAGCAGGCAGCTGGGCTGTGCTGTGGCTGTGCCAGCACGCTGGGACCGCGCTGTCCTCCCAGCACTGCAAACACATCACACCATTTAATCCTCTGACAGGGACCAGCAGCTCTGCCTGCACTGGGGCAAGCCCACCAGACAGGCAGGCAGAGAAGAAGGCAGCACTAAATCTTCCACCTCTTCTTATCCCTAATTAGCTGGGGGATGATGGCTGCCCTGTCTCTACTGGTGCTCTTCAGGCTTTAAATAGATGTTGTCTGCCTGCCATGCCTGCATAGTTTTAGGCCAGCAGTAATTGCAGGTATGAAAAATATCCCAGGGAAAATCTGTGTGAGATTAATAATAATAGCAAAAAATTAAAACCAAAATGGCAAGTGTTCCAGTATTCTACAGTAAGCACTTGTTCCTTAATGTGAAACAATCAAACATTTAAAATATGCAGGGACACACACACACAATTTGTATGTATAAACATACATTATTTAGATCAGCTGAATTCTCAAGAGCTGCAAATAGTCTATGAATTATTCTGTAATTTATCCTTCCCCCATCTGAGAATATGCTTCCACCAAAAGATTTTTCTTTTTCAATTAAAATTCATTATGTTCGCATCCCAACCAGGCAGCCAAAAGAACACAGAGGGACTGCCAGGTATGACCCATGGGCTTTGTGTGTCAGCCTGCTCCCAGACATCATTTTTTCCATGAGTCCCTCAAGGCATGAGCAGAAAGCAGGCTCTGAGCCAGCTGAGCATTTCTGCTCACACACCTCCCAGGCAGCACCTTCCAGCAGGCACCTCAAACACAGCTGCAGACTGAGACCAGCAAGAGCCTCCTGTGCTGGCCCTGTTGGCTGATCCAAAATCAGGGAGTAACTGGGACAGACTGCTGCTCACTGCTGTGAGACTTGGGGATAAAAAATGGCTCTTACTTCTCTGTCTTACTTTGCATGTTAAGCCACCACTCAGAACTGATTTTAAACGTGAAGTTCCTGCTGCTCATAAACAACCAACTTTCCTTATCTCTGTCAGTCACACAGTTATGGTTTCCTTCTGCAGCATGGATCCTGCACAGCACCAGGGATGTAGCTTGGGAAGTCACAAATATCTGTATTTATTCTGGAGGTTGTGGATTTTCTGCTTGTTTCACTTTTAGTCTTAACCTAGAGCTTCTGGAGTCTTCTCTTAATAATTATTTTTTTAAAAATAATTTGTTTTCCCTCTTATCTGTGATATATAAAAAAAACTTGTGAAGGTACTAAAAAAATTAGAGAGGATAGAAAATATTTTTATATTAAGAAGTTAATAACTTGTCTATCCTAAAAAACACCCAAACCTATAAAAACTCATGCAATTACAACTGCAAAAGAAGATGAAAGAAGAAATTTCAAGCCAGGCTGGTTGAGGTCCAATATCCTGCTTTTTGCACTAACACCTGTTGAATCCAATGCTTAGAAGGAAGTTCTAAAAATTAAATGTCTCTGACTCGCTGAGCCATGTTTCACTTTCCTGTCCTTGAAATCCCCAAGGAGTTGTCTAGGAATAAAAAGGGGGAGGGGAAGAGCAACAGGAGACTTAGTGTTATTTTTAAATATAACCAAAAAAATCTGCAAGTAGAAAGCTGGGAATATTCAAATTTTCCCAGACCTTTGTACAATATTTTAAAACCCAAAGGGAAAAACAAAACAAAAAGGAGTGGTAGAAGCCAATTACAAAGTTTCCTTAACAGGCCACATTTGAGATGAAGTCACAGATTTCCTCCACATCATATGCTCTGAAAACACACTATGATAGTATTGATGGTTTCTTTTCAAAACCAGCAGTGCCAGAAATTAAATTAGGGCTGTCCTTTTCCAAACTGCTGTTGAAGCACCCAGTCCAAAGTCTTGCTTTCTTATAAAAAATTATGAACAAAATAAAAGTTCCGATCCTAAATACAAGGGGTTCTATCTCTTGGAATAAAATACAGCTATTGCTCTTAGTCCTGCAGAGATCCTTCCTAACAGCACACATCAAGTGGTACCACAGTCCCCTGAATGGCATTTTTGGCTACTACGTCTTTTAAGTACTCCCATGCACTTTGTGGAGCAGGAACCCCATGAAGATACCTTAAAAAAGCAATTTGAAGGAATCACCCAGAATTATTGTTCTTAACTTCATATTTAAAGCCTCAGTTAAGGATTTGGTTAGAATTTTGGGTTTACTTAGAGAAAGAAATTCAGTAATTCACATGGAGCAACACAGTTACACTGAAAGTAGCTTCAAAACCTTGCTGAATGATTTGCAAACACTATTACAATTTTATTGCTTATGTTTGCTCACAAACTGACAAGGCCACTTGGCCCTACTTCCACACTTGGACAAAATCCAAACTATTCAGACCCCACACAGCTCAACTCCCATCCCTGTACCACTTACAAATCCAAAAACACCTTTGAAGTGTCCCAGAGCACCTGCCCACCCATGATTTTCCAGCCCTGTCTCAGATCTTTGCTTGGCTGCACCTCCTATGCATGAGGACAAGCACTTCTGAATCAGAAAAACTGCTCTATTTGAAAATTACGTGGAGGGGGTTTTGGGTTTGTTTTTTTTATCTCTGGTACTCAAAGTCAGTGAATGTACAACTTGCATCATCAAGCTCTTGGGTGAGAATTTGAATGAGATAACAAAAGGCAATACCTTGCATTGCCCAAAACCATGATCTTCCACAATTTGTAGGGGCAACCAACCAGCCAGACTGTGAAGGGGGTCTGTATACAAACCCTAAATTTTCTAGTTCTTCCCTGCATAATTTTTTGTTTCCACATCCCTTTCTGAGCAAAGCATCCTGACAGGCTAAAGGCAGTTCAGATTCCCAACAAGGAAAAGGACCCAAACTGTGGATAGAAAACCCACCAATTATAAGCACCCCTAGAAATTATTTATCTATTTATATCTTTACTCTTTGTGAGATTCGACATGGAATCATCTTCAAAAGAGAGGCAGGACAGGATCCTCCCCTCCCAAAAAATAAAGAAAGCACTTTAGCTCACAGCCTGAACATCTCCCTTTTATTTGTGCTCTGCTGCTCCCTGAGATGGCCAGCAATGCCCAGCTGATCACATCTGATCTGTATAAAACACCATCTTTACCTGATGCTGTTTTGTCTGAGGGGAGCTCTCTAAATTAATTCCACAGGCTGAGAGCTCTGACAGTTCTCTTTTGATCTTCTCTGCTGCTTCTCAAAGCTTTCAGGGATGCTTAAACCCACTCAGAACAGTCCAAAATGAGTGACAACCCTTCTGACAGCACTGTCCCTACTGCTATGGGCCCTGAGTTCCCCTCTCACCACAGCCACAGGTAAACCAGGGCACCACATTATCAAAATTAGGAGGACTGCAAGTATTTTTTTTTCCCCCATTTCTTTTCTATCCATCTCTGGAAGACGTTGTGAGCCTGTGTGACACAAAGCCAACTCTCTGCAGCCTTTTGCTTAAGCAGAAGTACAGAACTGCAGGGCAAGCACCAGGAAGGTGTGAGACAGAGCTCAGGCTGCCAAACCACCCAGCACACACATCCCTGTTTGGGGCAGCACAAAGCCCATGGTGGCAGAGTCCTTCCCCTGCCAGGGTGGCTTTGCTGTTCACAGCACTGATACAGAAAGCACGCAAAAAAACCAAAACCAAAACACAAAAAAAAAAAAAAA